>APFE031395015.1:0-54332 GCA_000404065.3 Pinus taeda
AAAATAAAATATGAATAATATCAAAAATAAAATGTCTTTTATTACGACCAATTGAACTTGTTATACCAATAAAATTGGTGTAATCAAATACACATAATAGTCACGGTAAAAAAAGAAGGTTAGAAAAATATAATTACATGCTATAAACCAATAGCTATTAATTTTAACAACTTAAAATGAATGGTACCTCGTTGCCTCTTGAAGCATTGGAAGTTGTTCAATAGAAATTTTCAAAGCATGGCATTATTAGATAAAGGTGTGTGTTCTCCTTGGGAAGGCCACCCTAACCAACTACATCAAAATCTAACAATGGTTTCAATTCCACCAAAATATCTACATCAAAATCTAAGAATTATTTCAATTCCACCAAAATATGCTTCCGACTTGTTGCATCAATTCTTTTCCTTTACCATTTTGATGTTCTTCCCATAATAATTTTACTATTTATTTTCCCTTCTCTGTTATTAAATTTCCATCTTCGTACATTATAACCATCCATGAAGGCCTCGGCACCTTTAACCTTGGATAAATAAAGTTTAATAAAAAATAAATTTTGCTGAGTTGCTCATCCTTATCATCCATTTCTTTTTTCAAAGCAAAAATAAGTGCCCAAAATCTTATAATTTCGTGATCACATAAATTTAACAAAGACATCCCCTGCATCTCTGCCTTAGCATCTTCGATGATTTCCATGGTAAATAATCTCCATACATGCCAGTAGTGAACTTTACAAATTGCAAGTACTCGAATTCAAATTTTGAAATATAAATAATGTAAATGCTATCACTCCACTCCATCAAGACATTATTTATGGAATTGTCGGAGGTATATAAGCATATCACCTTTTGCTCGTTCCTTGCCCTTTTGACCATTTCATTCTCAATTAGAAGAAAAATGTTCAAAATATGGATAAAAATAAAATAATGTTAAAATAAAAATGGAATGCTGTCTGAAATAAGGATAAAAATAAAAAATGTTAAAATAAAAATAAATGACAAAATCATTTGAAACAAATAAATAATTAATTATGTGCTACGATATCGTTTCCAAATGCTTGAAAAGAAACATTAGATTATGTAATAGAAATAGATACCATTTTTGTTTCATCTCTTTCACAATAGAAACAGATAGTCAACGCTTCTAGAGATCCAAGTATTGAAATTGATTCCGATAATTCTTCTATATATAGTTCCCACAAACATATCTCTCTCCTAGCTCATGAGGAAATCTTTTTAACGGCGCATTCTCGAGTCCCACCACTCACAAATAGCTGAGTTGTTGAATACAGCTAGAAGAGATTTGGAAGTTGTGGGAATTTAATTGTAAATAATTGTGTAAAATATTGGAGGGCATTTGAAAATTATGCATATATATGAAATTTATCAAACTAATAAAACTATGCGCGATATGGATTTTTGAAGTAACGAGGACTAGATATTTGAAGTAAAATTTTCTAACTTAGATTTTGTTTGGAAATATAAATGTCTCGACTCTTTGAAGCTCTTTGACTTTGAAACATCAGAAGGAAGATGGGAAATTTGGGCACTAAAAAAAATTAGCTTTTCAAATATTCTTTTACATTTTCCCTCTACATCTATTAAGCATCCATGTGTAAGAACTCCCAAAGATTTATACATCAAATCGAGTTTTGATGCAGGTAAATACAATGGATCTTTGTTTTCACTCAACCATATGCCTTTGATCTTTTAAAGGTCCTACATTTTTATTAAATATTTCTCAGCATTTGAATCAAGAGACATATTTTGAAACAAAATTGTACAACATATATTTGTGAGTTGACAGAGTGTGTACCTCATCTTCCTTATGATTTAAGAACTCTTGAATTTCACTTACATAGGTGAATCTGACTCTTTCTCCCTATGTCTTCTCGAGTCCAATTTTGAAGATGACATCATGTACCATTGCAGTCATGCTTTTCATATCTTGTGTGACAAGCGCTCTTTTTTCTAGCTTTTTCAGTTCTTGCTCTCCCACAACATTTGAAAGTGTTTCCCAGTCTCATCCTTGAAAAAATGAACAAATGTCCAAAAATAGATCTCTCAAACTATATTCAAAATTTTTGTAGGCAAAGACTGTTGGAAAATTAATCCCAACCACGCATTAAACACTCTCACAACAACCATCCTTGTTAGAAGTATTTGATGAGCCTCATCATTGGGTAATTATATGGGCCTTAATAACCTCCTAGCTTAGTCAAGCCAACTATTCTCCTAAATTATTGCATACTTTTGATTATATTTTGTTTATGAGATGAGTTGGAGTTGGATATTTTTCTTTGTGTTCTAATGTGCATTTAATGTAGGATTAAAGGATAAAAGCAAGGAATTTTGGCAAAGACCAAGGTCAAAACTAGAATGGAACAAGGGAGAGGGATTATAGAAGGTAAATCCTCCTCATTTACTACCCTTCCATTCGAATATTCCTCCATCAACTTATAGTGCAAACAACCGAATCATGAGGACTAGAAGGCAGTCAAGCAAGTGAAAGACAAAGCAACAGTTTATCTTAAGTTTGGGAGCTGAGCCTCCTTAATTTTGAGGAAGTCGTTAGAGACTTCAGATGTATAAGTAGAGATGCCTAGGACCTGAGTAAGACTAAGATTTTTATTTGTAAAACTCTACCCTATTTTCAAGCTGCAAGACTTGTGACAGTTTTTTTTTTTTTTATGTAATCTGTTGTTTTGGTGATAAGAATGAGTTTTGCTTTCAGCCAGCATGGAGTTAACTCAGAGGGTTGAATCTCTTGGGTTAGGGCCCAACCCTAGCAACCTTTATTGTACATGTATGCTAGTGTAGATTCATAGCTTAATTTTTAATTTGTTTAGTAGATACATTTCCATTACAGGCAGTGTAGATTAGATTGGTTGTGTGATAGTTTGGTTCCATTTGTGCCTTCTTTCAAGTAGCAGGTTAGCAAGGAGAAAAAGGATCACCACAAGGTTTTCAGCAGGTGTCTCAGCCTCACTTCCTCCCTCTGGGACCATGACTTGAGGAAGGGACGCTTCAATAGCCCCAAAAACACAGATTTCTAGTTCCTGTATGATTTTTGGAGATTGTTGTCTTTAATTCAATATTTGGTTAATGTTGCAAGGTAGATTTCATTGTCATATTTTTCCATCTCCATTTTTGCGATAAGATAGCACTCATGCTTTCATTCCCTTCAGCAACTTTCTTCATGCATGACATAGGTAATCGATTCATGCTTTTATAGTTTATGAAAATGTATCTTGTTGCATAGTTATTTGAAGACACATGTTTTAAGCAGAGGAAGTAATTCAGGAGGAGACCAAGACTTTATCACTAGCAGCCACCTTCCACTTCATCCACCTTAGCCATCCCTTGTTGAACCATCACCCTCACTAGTTTTTCATCATTTTTCGTTGAACTTCCCCTAGATACATTGAGTGAATCTAGCCATCTGTTATCTTGGACATTGACTCCTGAGTGCTCCTAAACCTTCTAACACCACATTCCACCCATAACACACACTTCCCAAGCTTCCCAACACTTCCAACATTTCACAATTAGCTCTCGGTTGTATCTTGTAGGTTTCTTGTAATTCCTATAGGATCATCCTGTAGGTTTCTAGTACATCGTGTAGGTTTTCTCGAAACAGCCTGTTTTGAGGTCGAATTGATGGGAAGCCTCTAGGAAGTCACAAAAAGCCTCCTAGGACCTCTCCACACCATCCAACCACTTCATAAACCTTCTAGCCATCCTCAAACACCTTCCCTCCACCTGTCACATCCACAAGAACAATTAGTTTGCATACTTGATTTTACCTAAAAGAAAAAAAAAATTAAAATAGAATTAGTTTAGTTTCTTTGCTTGCATATTAGTATTGTTTGATGCTTTTTACTTCTACAACTTAGATAGTAGCATTTGTTTAGTGTTGATTTAGCAATTCTGCTTAGGATAGCTTCTTAAATGGTTAATTAGGGTATGGTGTTGTTTAGCATTTCATGTTGGTTTTTTTCCATTACTGCAGTAGAGTAACTCTCCTAAAGTAGATTTTCCCTTCTTCCATCAAAGAATCAAACTTCTTTTGACTCTATAGAATTCTGGCTTGGAACCCCAGTGGTCTCTCGTGAGCTAAACAATGACAACATGCAGAACCATTACTTTTACTTGTGCATATAGCACTATCACCTCAAAGTTTGTACGAACCCCGGGTTGATAAGTAAATCTGGTAGCCCAGGAATTGTAAAATCTTGTTGCAATACTGGCGATCATCAGTATTTTGCAAGTTGTGAGTTTGTTTGTAGGCAGAAGGATTGAAGGTCTGAGCAGAAGTACATCGTTGACCATTCTCCAACACATCAGAAAGTTTAAGGCACTTAATGCATTTTGGTAAATACATATGGGCAGGCATTCACTCTGCGATTGTTACCCATACCCACACTCCACAACACCTGCAAGTTCAGAAAACCATTTATTATGTAAAATCGCCCATGTTGTGTATTAATGTTTTCTCTTTTATGATTTAATGACTCAAAGTTGTATGTTTGGTTAAATATGAATGTAAAATTCATTTGCAAGGTGGATCAATAAAGAGGGTGAATGTCTAAGAGGTGAAGAGAAAATCGTGAGCAAATTTTGGTGGGGGTGTGAAAACAATAGTTACTATGTTTTATTGTGTGTTACTCAACAACCCCTCTTGAAGTATAAATCACCATAAAATTTGTTTTTTTTTTTTACTTTGTGAATGAGCCACAGTCTCATATGAATGTATTTTCATGCATTATAATTTAATCCTAAGTTTTATTTTGTTGCTCCAAGTTTTACTATGTTTTTCTACCCTGAGTTCTGTGTTTTAACTAAGCCTTTGTATAGTTGCAATATTCTTGCTGCAACTGATTTCTGAACCAGACTCCTCTCCTCTACCCCTGTGAATTTTTTCTAACATGGTATCAGAGGGGGTTAAACTTTGTTAGTGTAAAAACAAGTGTTCTTTACTAGCAATTAAAAATTGTTTGAGGGCATATTTTTTTTAGCATATTTACTAGCAAGTAGAAAGTTTTTTTTTCACACTCAGAAATGGAAATATCAAGCACAAGCTTGACTAATCCTCAGATACCTCAGTTTAATGGCAAAAATTATGATTATTGGGCTATTACAATTAAGACCATGTTTTCTTCTCAAGACATTTGGGATTTGGTGGAGAATGGTGTTCAAGAACCAACAAATGCAGCAACATACAATGCCTTGTCTCAACCAGAAAAGGATTTATTGAAAGACAATAGGAAGAAGGATGCAATATCCATATTCTACATTTTTCAAGCAGCTCATGAAAGTATTTTCCCAAGGGTTGTAGCAACAACAAGTCCAAGCAAGCATGGGACACCCTTCAGACAACCTACCAAGTCATGGCAAAAGTCAAGACAACAAAACTGCAAATCTTGAGAAGATATTTTGAAACACTTTCTATGAAAGAGTCTCAGAATGTAGACTTGTTTTTTACACACGTAATTGAACTATTTACTCAAATTAGGTCTCATGGTGAGACACTTAGGAAAGGAGAATAGTTGAGAAAGTTTTGAGGAGCCTACCAGTAAGGTTTGATGCCATTGTTGTGGCCATAGAAGAGACAAAGGACCTCTCACAGTTCTTAGTGGATGATCTTCATGCATCACTAATTTCTCGTGAACATAGATTGAATAGAGCAACAAGCTCCTCATTGGAGCATGCCTTCAAGACACAAGTTTCATTTGGTCAAGGTCGAGGTCGAGGAATATCATATGCTAGAGGAAGAGGAAGAAGCCCACACAGAGGTGGAAGAAGCAACCGTTCAAGCTCAAATTGAAGGGGCAGCAATCAAAATCTCAAGCCAAAATCAAGCATAAGGTCAGAGGTATGATAAATCTCAAGTTCAATTTCATTATTGTAAGAACTATGGTCATTATGCAACTGAATGTAAAAATAAGCAATATGACATTAGTAACAAGCCTAGTGTAAATCTCACAAAAGAAAATCAGAACCATGATAGCATGTTTTTAGCTTCTAATGTAACACAAGAAAAATGAAGTGATATATGGTATCTAGATTCAGGGTGTAGCAACCACATGTTAGGGAACATAGAAATGTTTTCCAATCTAGAAGAAAGTGTGAAATTTTAAGTTACAATAGGGACTCATAGCAAAATCTCTGTCATGGGCAAAGGAGGAGTTAATATCCTAATAAAAAAAGGGGGAGAAGAAGTACATCTCGAATGTTTAATTTGTCCTTGGTTTGAAGCATAACTTCATAAGAATTGGACAACTCATTCAAAAGGGCTACAATGTCTTTTTCACAAATGATGAGTGCATAATTTTGGATAGGCCTCCAAGGAGATAGTTGATTGCGAAAGTTTAGATGACAAACAATAGAATGTTTCCCCTCAAGAGAAGATCATATTTGAAAGAAGAAGGTGCACAAGCACAACTATCAATGAACTCACAAGAGGATGGAAGAAAAGATGTAGTTGTCACACAAGTAAACTTTCATGCAGAGGTCAAAGATAAAAATTGGTTATGGAATTTAAGATTTGGACATCTCAACTTTGGAGGTTTTAATTTGTTGCATATGATAGGCATGGTGAAGGGATTTCCTATAATAGAAATCGAACAGCCTATGTGAAGGATATATCTTGGGAAAGCAACATAGAGAGAAATTTCTAGTAGGAAAGTCAATAAGGGAAAATGCACCTTTGGAGATTGTCCATTCAAATTTATGTGGACGAATTCAAACACCATCAATTGGTGGAAACCACTATTTATTGACCTTCACAGACGACTACACAAGGAAGACATGGGTCTATCTCCTAAAACAGAAAAGTGACTTTTTGAGCGCTTTCGCCAATACAAGGCTCTTGTTGAGAAGCAAAGTGGACACTACATCAAATTCCTTAGGATTCACAGAGGTGGCGAATATATCTCAAATTATTTCCTTCAATTTTGCAAGGAGCATGGAATTCACAAGCAATTTACAACAAGGTATACACCTCAATGAAATGATGTTGTGGAAAGGAAGAATATGACCATTATGGAAATGCCAAGGAGTATTTTGAAGGGAAAGAATTTGCCAAATGATTATTGGGCTGAAGTTGTCGCTTGTGGAGCATATATTATGAATAGGTGTCCAACCAAAAGTGTGAGGGATGTTGTTCCTGAAGAGGCATGGAGTGGATGAAAGCATAGTGTCACTCACATGAAAGTCTTTGGATGTGTGGCATATGTACATGTCCCGGATGAGTTAAGGAAGAAGTTGGATAGCAAGGGGGAGAAATGCATATTTGTTTGATATAGTGATGAATCCAAGGCATACAAGCTCTACAATCCATCAACCAAGAAGGTCATAATCAATAGAGATGTGCAATTCATAGAAGAGGAAGCATGGGATGGAAGCTTAGAGAAGATCGTCAATGTGAAAGCATGTATACCACATGAGGACAAACAGGAATTGAGAGCAACAAGAAATTCCTCAACAGTGACTCTCTCTACTCCTATTTAAGCACAACAAAGTAGGCAACAAATATCACCATCAGTAAATAATAGGACAACGTCACGTAGTCATGAAAGTGCTTCTCTAAGCACGCTGAAAAGAGAAACACCAAGTGACATATCAAGCCCATCTTTAGCAAGCAAAAGAAGACCGAAATTCAAAATTTTTAATGAAAATTATGAGCTAGATGAAGTTGATAGTATCGTTGGTTTGAATTCCTTATTTGCATTGTTTTGTCACATAGATGACCCAATCCATTTTGAGGATGCAGTCAACGAAGAAAAATGAGTTGCAACATTGGAGGAAGAAATAGGAGCAATTGAAAAGAATGACACATGGGAGTTAGTGAACCTTCCGGAAGGAAAATAAGTCATCAGAGTGAAGTGGGTCTATAAGACCAAGAGAAATGTTTAAGGGAAGATTGAAAGGCATAAATTGAGACTAGTTGTCAAAGGATACAAGCAACAACATGGAAAAGATTATGCAAAGACGTTTGCACCAATCACCTGGATGGAGACAGTGGGTACAGTGGTGGCGATTGTCACGCAACATAAATAGAAAGTGTATCAAATCGACGTAAAATCAGTGTTCTTGAATGGAGTGGTGAAAGAGGAAGTGTATGTTGTGGAACTGCCTAATTATGAGATAGATGTCCAAGAAGACAAAGTGTATCAGTTGAAGAAAGCCCTTTATGGGTTGAAGCAAGCACCGGGTGCATGGTACAACAGGGTAGATGCCTACTTTTTGGACAATGGTTTTGACAAATGTGACAGTGAGCCTACCCTCTACATCAAAGAAAATGATGGTAAACTTCTCATTGTTGTATTATATGTAGATGATTTAATTTTTACACGCAGTGATGATTTCCTTAGTACTGATTTCAAAGAAGTCATGAAAAGTGAATTTGAAATGACTGACTTGGGGTTGTTAAGATATTTTTTGGGCATACAAGTGAAGCAAACATAAAATGACATTTTTATTTCTCAAACAAAGTATGTGGCAAACAATTTGGAGAGCTTTAAAATGCAGAACAACAAGCCCTCACCAACTCCAACTGTCATGGGGTTGAAGTTGAGCAAAGAAGATTGCAACAACAATGTCAATCCGACATTATACAAAAGCATGATAGGAAACTTGATGTATTTGACTTCCACTAGGCCTGATATAATGTATGCAGTGAGTTTGGTGTCGAGGTTCATGGAGACACCCAAGGAAACACATTGACAAGTAGCGAAAACGATTTTAAGGTATGTCAATGGGAAAAAGGAATGTGGTATTTTATATGCCGCAACAAATGATTTTAGGCTGGTTGTTTACACTGGTAGTGATTGGGAAAGAAGTATCAATGACAGAAAGAGAACATCAAGATATGTTTTTCATTAGGGTTCTAGAGCCATTTCATGGGCCTCCAAGAAGCAACTGATAGTTTCATTATTGACAGCAGAATTTGAATATGTCACCGCAACAGCAACAACGTGACAAGCAGTTTGGATGAAAAGGATGTTGAAGAATCTTCGCCACAACTAAGAGGGACCGACAACTATTTTCTACGACAACACTTTTGCAATTGCATTGTCAAAGAATTATGTCTTTCACAAGAGGACCAAGCATATTGATGCTAAATATTATTTTATTAGAGAGTTAATTGACAATAATGACATTGTGTTGTAGCACTGCAGGTCACAAAAACAATTTGTTGATATTTTCACAAAGCCATTAGTACGTGAAAATTTTGTTTATCTCAGAGATTGTTTGAGAATTGTCAACGATGACCGTTGTGATTAAGGGGGAATGTTGGAAAATTAATCCCAACCACCACGTTAAACACTTTCAGAGCAACCATACTCGTCAGAAGTATTTAGTAGGTTGCGATTTTGTTTGGAGGTAGAAGGATTGAAGGTCTGAGAAAAAGTATATCGTTGACCATTCTGCAAAGCACAAAAGAGTTTAAGGCACTTAATGAATTTTAGTAAATACGTATGGGCAACCATTGACTCCGACTCAAGATCTGAGCATAAGTACATTGCTGAAGATCTGAGTAGAAGTACTGACCATTCCACAACACATGAAAGAGTTTAAGGCACTTAATGAATTTTGGTAAATACGTATGGGAAACCATTCACTTAGCGACTATTACTCACACTCTAGAACACTACAAGTTCAGAACACCATTTATTATGTAAAATTGCCCATGTTGTGCATTAATGTTTTGTGTGTCATGAATTAATGAGTCAAAGTTGTATGTTCGGTTAAATATGAATGTAAAATTCATTTTCAACGTGGAGTGGAGTGAGAGAGAAGGTGAATGTCTGAAAGGTAAGTCATTTTGCAACGTGGAGCGAGAGAGAAGGTGAATGTCTGAGAGGTGAAGTCAATTGCAAAGTGGAGCGAGAGAGAAGGTGAATGTCTAAGAGGTGAAGTCATTTGCAAGGTGGAGCGAGAGAGAAGGTAGGTGAATGTCTAAGAGGTGAAGTCATTTGCAAGGTGGAGCGAGAGAGAAGGTGAATGTCTCAGAGGTGAAGAGAAAATGGTGAAGCAAATTTTGGTGGTATGTCTCAGAGGTGAAGAGAAAATGGTGAAGCAAATTTTGGTGGGTGCGTGAAAACCATAGTTACTATGTTTAGTGTGTGTTACTCCACAATCCCTCATGAAGTGTAAATCACGACAAAATGCATCCCTCATGAAGTGTAAATCACGACAAAATGCATTAGAATTTAATCCTAAGTTTTATTGTGCAGCTCCAAGTTTTACTCTATTTTACTCTATTTTTCTGCCCTCATTTCTATGTTTTAATTAAGCTTATTTTTCTGCCCTCATTTCTGTGTTTTAATTAAGCTTCTTTGTAGTTGAGATTTCCTTGCCGCAACTCAAAACTTGCCTTGGGGAAACTGATTTCCAAACTCCTCTCCTATGCCCCTCTGAATTTTTTCTAGCAAAGACCTAGCACTCTATATTTTCAACAATTTCATGCTTCTAATTTTTTTTCTCTTTCATGACTATTCTATAAGCATTTTGTGCATTTTCTTCAGAACTTATGAATCTTGCTACTACAGTCAAAAGTGTTGGAAATAATAATCTCAACCACCCCAATAAACATAGTGACAAACACCATGCTTGCCAAGTCAATGACAAACACCATGCTTGCCAAGTCAACCACTACACGGTTGTGATTTTGTTTGCAGGCAGAAGGTCACGAATTAGAACAGAGTTCATTTATCACGTAAATGTAATTTCTTTATGTTTTGACATATAATATAAAGTGTGGTCAGTTGCATTATGGTTTTAATCTTACACAAATAAATTTTGGTAACTTTTTATTTTACTCTGTTTTGAGTGAGTGAACTCTGTGAATGTAATTTCTTTATGTTTTGACATATAATATACACTGTTTTGAGTGAGTGAACTCTGTGAATGTAATTTCTTTATGTTTTGACATATAATATAAAGTGTAGTGAGTTGGGTTATGATTTTAATCTTACACAAATAATTTGTAGCAACCTTTCTTATTTTACTCTATTACCTCACTGAACTCTAAATGTAATTTAATTTCTTTAATGGAGGGCATAGGGCGCCCTTATCCTTTTTCTTCCATAGAAGACGGATCGCTCTTATCCGCTTGTTGAGCGGGGTGTAGGGGAGAAACGAGCCATCTGGTGATGTCAAACACGAGAAGAAGACGCAATAGAATTTTATGGTAACAAATATACAAGGAGAACAATGAGAACGCCTTTAAACATTAAAAATTAATAGTCACTACTCTGACACTCATAGTTTTGGGTTAGGTCGTGTGAGGCTTTAAACATTAAAAAATAACAAATTGGAGAGGCTTCAACATTATTAGTCTGACACTGGGAATATTGATTTGTTGCTCATCAATCCATTCAGGAATATGTAACCTCACTCTACTTTCTTAAAAAATAAAAAACCATCGCCTCGCGTTGCCTCTGGATTCTACAGTTAGCCATGTTATATATAGAATAGCTTAGTCTCTTGGTGAAAAAACGGGAATCTGTAACCTCACGCTACATTGACTCTGGATCCGATATCCACGTTTTATACAAAAATAGGTTAGTCTCATGGTGACAAAACAAAAAGAACTTAACCCTAACAGCTGAGTGAGTCTATATTTAAAGGTGTTAAATGACTGAAAGATTTTAAAAAATTATATAATTTTTTAGATCTTACGCATTACACAGTTTAATTTTAAATATTCGAGAATTATATCATTCAAAAAAAATCCGAATCAAAATTTTGACTAAGTTAACTCAATAAAATACCGGTAAAAAGATCACTTTCAAAATATAATAGATTATTGTGGTTGAATATTTCACAGGTTGTTCAGTCAGTTAAACAATAAGATCTGATCGCAGAATTAGCTTTCATGGAATCGCTAAATTATTATATTTTCATTCTTCCGAAATGATATGGTTACCGTGAGGTGACATAAATGGTGAAGATCATCTCCAGTCATTGTGTGGTTGTTTGAATTACTGAACAAAGTATTATTGAATTTTGAAATTAGTAAATTAAATATATATTTTTTATGTATATAATTTTTTAAAGGAGATATTAATTAATTTATTTATTTTGAAAAGATCTTATTTTCTTACTAAAATTTTATTACTAATTTTTTTAATCATTGAATTTTCAGTGAAAAATGGTTTATTAGATAATAAAAAATTGTAATTTTATATTTTTAAATTTTTTTTATCATTAGAAGTTATTGACTCTTATATCAAAATGCAATGTAAATTAAATGACATAATACAAGTTTATGACTGCAAAAATCAAGCCTCACATGTCTAAGACATATAAACATTATAACAATTAGTCATGCTCAATCTTTTGGATAATTTTAATATGAAATAAGAGAATGTCAGATCTATGTAGCAACCATTAAAACTATGTGAGATCAAAGTGTTCCAAACCATGTTGAAACATAATTACTTTCATAATGAATCATTAAAATTATAGAGTTAATATAAGAGAAAAGAGATAAAGATATTTATATTCAATTAATCATATTACTTAAATTTTTGTTTAGATTATTATTTTTTCATATAAAAAAATTAATATTAAAAAAATAAAATAGTTATATTTAATAAATTATACTAAAATTTTATTTAACTTATGTTAATTAAAAAATTCAAATTTGGAAACTTATGATTTATTTTAGAAAGATATTAGATCATTTATATAGCTTCTAAAATTAACTTTATCTCGGTGTTTTTAATATACTATTATTCTCAATATAGCTCAAAATTTATTAAAATTATAAATTTTAATATGAAAAAAATAATAAATTGAATAAAATAAAAAGTATATCTTAAAAAATATTTATAATTTAATTTTGTATTATTTTATTTATATAATCTTAAATTTTATACAAATTTCAAAATACTTTATATACCTAAATATATAACAAATTTATATTATTTAAAATATTTAACTTTTTTATTAAATATATATATTTAAATGTATAAATAAATTAAATGTTCATAAAATTTCTTAAAGCATTTAAAATTTACAAATTACATATATGATTTGAAAAAATATTTCAAAAATTTAAACAAAATTGCTTAAAAATTTCATAACATATATGAAATAAACTATTCTTATCCAAAATTTGTAAGCCTAATCATATAGATGCTATCTAACAAAAATTAGGTTAAATATAACTAAATTAAAGTAAAGATATTGAATTCAAGTTAGTGTTAAGGTTTAAAATCAGGTCAATTTAGGTTTTACTTATAAATAGATGTCATTGGTGGGTAAGGTTGAAGTTTGCTTAATAATTACAAATAGTGGATAGAGACTTATTTATGAAATGTTAAATATTGTTATGGTACTAAACATAAAGATTTATTTATGAAATGTTAAATATTATTATTGTATTAGACCATTTCTCTTTTGGAGGTTACCCCATTGAACACCCAAGTGAACATGCATGTATCCTTCCATAAATGGATTGTTGTACATTGTTTCCTACTGTAAAGATTTATGATTTAATGGAGCAAAATTTTCTTTCACAACCTCTTATATATTATTTGTTATTAATCTTTGATATTAAGAAACATAAAATGAGACATCTCTTAAATGAAGCATAACAATTAAGATGAATAGAAAATTTAACCGGATAATTAAACCAAATGTGAATGTCAATACTAAAAAGTGATTGTTGTACATTGTTTCCTACTGTAAAGATTTATGATTTAATGGAGCAAAAAATTTTCTTTCACAACCTCTTATATATTATTTGTTATTAATCTTTGAAATTAAGAAACATAAAATGGGACATCTCTTAAATGAAGCATAACAATTAAGATGAATAGAAAATTTAACCGGATAATTAAACCAAATGTGAATGTCAATACTAAAAAGTAAGTAACCGTTGAAAGCATAATAAAAGCAAATAAGATTAAACTATAATGACAATATGAGTTTGATTCAATAAGCTAGTGTAAAAAAAATAATTGAATATTAAAAAAGATATTAATATTACTTTTTATACCATGTTTTATATGGATGACAATGATTTTCACTCACTAATATTACTCCATAACTTTTTCTATACGAAATTAAACCAACAGTGTGATAAAACCATATATATTAATAAAGATAGTAATTGAAAAATAATATATTCAACATTATTAATTCTTCATATTCACATTGAAAATAGTAACATATAATTATGCTTATTTGATATCCTTACTTGATAATATAGCATATATAATATTGTATTTTTTAATTTTTACATATTTTTATTATTTTTTTATATTAATTGATTTTTAATTTTTATTATCAATCTACCATATATCTATACACACATAAAATATTGAATTAACCTCGTTATTTTTATAATAATAATAATAATAATAATAATAATATCCATTTTTAAGGTCAAAGCCAAGCCAGACACTAAATTGGTGTATGAGACCCCCTTGTTTGTGGGAGAAGGTATATAGTAATTGAAAAATAATATATTCAACATTATTAATTCTTCATATTCACATTGAAAATAGTAACATATAATTATGCTTATTTGATATCCTTACTTGATAATATAGCATATATAATATTGTATTTTTTAATTTTTACACACATAAAATATTGAATTAATCGTCGTTATATTTTATAATAATAATAATAATAATAATAATAATATCCATTTTTAAGGTCAAAGCCATTTGAGTGCTAAGTCTACAAAGGCATACATACTCTAACCCCTCTGGTTTTGAACTTGTGACCTCTTAGGAGGAAACACATACTCTTAACCATTAGGCCCACTCAAGCTATATATGACATTATCATGTTTTACAACTAGGTTTTAATTATGGATGTAAACTTAAATTAAATATAATCTATAGATAATTACTTTATAATACAAATATTGGGTACTAGTTTTTTAAAGATTAATGATTTACACCAAATAGGTCATATATCCATATTTTAGGTGATGGAAAGACATTAAAATAAATGGTTGCAATTCAGCCATATAATTAGAATAATATATGAGTGCCATTTTTAACAATCCGTACAGTGTGCCACGTAAACATTGTCGTTTGTAGAATGGACGTTCTTTCCAGAATTTGTTAAAAGGTTACGTGGCAAGATGCCATCCTTTGAATGATTTTCAATTTACCTTTCTTTCCAGAATTTGTTAAAAGGTTACGTGGCAAGATGCCATCCTTTGAATGATTTTCAATTTAACTATTCCCTTGATGTGGACCTAAATAGACACTTTCAAAGCAATTATTTCGTTCTCCTATGCAGCGCGTGCCTCTACTCACTGAACTTGGACTGATTTGCAGTCGGCCTGCACAGTAAACGGCGGTGGCTCTCTCAGTCATTAGCAAATGACGTTAGATGAAATATCTCTGTTAAAATAATCCTGCACCTGCGTCTCTGTCCCGAGATATTAGTACAGTGCGAACTGCTCTTAACTTTCAAAGCTGTCCTCAAAGTCCCATCTTTTGCCCAGGTATTTCAGTTTCCAATTTGCCAACAAACCATCAGATATTTCTTGCCGAGAATCGAGATAGACAAACTTCGTCCTTCAAGTACACAGTGGTGCTCAAGGGAATGCCGAACTCGTAGTCTGAAGCATCCACGAGATAAGAAATATCCACCCTGCGTCCGAATATAGGGTTTGGACTTCTCGGTCTATACAAATACCGGAGGCCACCGAAGTATCTGCATATAATGGTTTTGCGCAATGCCAATATGGTTTTGTGATTTGTCTCTGGAACAGTGCAAACAATGTTTGTCAATAGTTCTCATGAGCCTCTGTAATCTTACAATGCAAGAAGCTGGTGAAGCCTTATTAGGAAATTGCAGAGCTCGGTTAGAGACATGCCTTTTCTCGCCACTATTTGCCAAGGCCAGTAATTCCCAAAATCAATTTCTTAATTTGTCTTTCTGGTTGAAGTTCTTATTATCTGAATTTGAGTGTTGTGATTTCTCCAACATGATTGCAGGAAAATCTTCGCAAAACCTGACTATTTTATGAGGGTTTGTTGGTCCTGAAGTTCTTACTGTAATCTTACAATGCAAGAAGCCGGTGAAGCCTTATTAGGAAATTGCAGAGAGGTTGAATAAATATTGACACTGCAGGAAAACCTTCACAAAACCTGATTATTCTATGAGAGGTTGTTGGTCCTGAAGTTCTCAGTATCTGGGTTTGAGTATGATTTCTCCAACATGAATAAACATTGACATTGCAGGAAAGCCTTCGCAAAACCTGATTATTCTATGAGGGGTTGTTCGACCAGGATTACTTGTGTTTTCCGTATGCCTCTTTATAATGGGAAAGATAATGAGATCGTGATTCTATTCAGATCAGTGGTGCTAAGAAAAACGAGAGTACATTTTTTCTTAGCATTTTTTAAATATATTTTAGTTGTATCTACCTAAAATTAAGATTATAGAAAAAATTCTTCCTTCAAAATAAACAATTTTTATAAGGCTTGACTCTCATCTTTGAATGATTGTTTCTAAATATAACCATCAAACTCAAGTGAATTTATAAAATTCATTTGAAATTCACAGAGTTTAATTATTTGAATTAATTTATTGGACCACACCATGTAGTTATTGAATTAATTTATTGAACTTTATATTTTCTTTCCATCACTTTCATTTTTGTCATAATGATTTGTTAGATTGCTATTTGGAAATAATTATGAGTGATTTTCTTATTATTTTAATAGTTGAATGGTTGTAAGATAAAAAAAATTGACAGATTTAGGTGCATATATATGTGTTAAATAAAACTAAATTTGATTTTTAAAATTACTTTATTATTATGGAGTTTAATTTTTTATTTTTGTTACTTAATTAAGGAGATTCACATCTTGAATTTCATAATTTGTAAAATTTTGAATTTAGTAGTTTGTAAGACATTCCATACTTCATGATACAACCTTTACCAATTAAACTTCCATACAAAACTAATCATAATCTTATCATTTCTCTATTTTAAAAGCTTTAGTTTAGAACATGTTTTGCTATTACATATTAAAATATTGTACTTGACTTTTCCAAATTTGTATTTGTAGATGTTTTCAGGTTAGAGATTTTTTTTTCCATAAAAGACATCTATAGCTTAGTGAAAGTATTAATGCTCATCACATGCAATGTGAGAAAATTGGAGCAATAATTTTACAGTGGCGATATCTTAAAGTTGCAACAATATCTACAGTCACTCTATTTTGATGTGAGAGAAAATATGAATATAATTTGCAGAAGTTATATGAAACCTGTAAAAATAAATGTTAAAAGTCAAAGTCATGTGAAGGGCACTTTGAATATAAAACCGTCATAAAAGAATTTCCAGACAGTTAAGAGGACCCGTCAAATTTAACCCCTGGTTGGCAGCCATAGTACCAAGTACAATGATGACACAATAAGACTCTATTGCTCTTAACCAATAAAAATGTAAATAAATAAATTGAATTATTAATAAATAAAAATAAAACTAAATACATTAATATTAACTTTGCTAAAATCTGGTTTAATTTTTAGTCAACTGTCAAACTATTTAAAAGTCGACACGAATCAAATACGTTATTACTTGCATGGCGTACACGAATCAAATACGTTATTACTTGCATTGCGGTAGGGATAATAAGGATGACCGAACATCATGGATTCAGTGTTGAAGCCGAAGATAACATTAGGTACTGATTTGTGTTTGGGTTGTAGGTGAATTTCCAAGTAAATATGTTTATTTTAAATATATATATATATATATTTTAAATTTTTTTTTAAAGTTTTTATTTTAATTATTAAGTAGATTGTTGGTAATGTAATTTCTAAAAAATATTTTAGAATATTTATACTAATTGGTATGTTTATTTTGTTCATTTAATTATTAATAATTATTAGGTGGATCTTAAAGATTTAATTTCATAAAATATTTTGCATGTTTTTAGTAGTATACAGTGTACCCAAATCAAAATCAAAGGTTGATATTTATTTTGAAAGTAGTTATTGTTTTTTGTCTTTTTAATTAAATACATTAATTAAAAAATTGTCATATGAATAAGGGTCATATGAAATGAGTTATGTTTTTTAGGCATGTGGTACTGATAATCCACATATTTATAACAAAGTCTATTTTTAAATTAAGAATTTCGATGATAAAGTTGAACTTCCATGGTTAAGAATCTTGTGAAATATATATATTTTTTAAATGTATACATGTTTAACTTATCTAGTAATTTGTTTTATCATTAATAATAATTATTATTTTAAATAACTTATAATTATTACACTGATAGGTGTGTTTATTGTGTAAGAGGACTTTTAGAAATTTAATTTAGTTATTAATAATTATTAGGTGGATGGTAGGTGTAACAACCCTCGTGAAAATTCCATGTAATAAAAGTTAATAAAGGAAAAATAATAACCATGGTTTATGCGGCACTTATTCCAAGTTGAATGTTGGGAAAAATTCTAGTGGTGGGGATTACTTGTGATTCTCTCATGGCTAAGGAAATGGATAAGGCTTTGGAACGACAAATGAAATTTTTGACACATTTATTTACGGAAATAATGGAAATTAAGAGAAAAGGGAGGTTAAGGGTAACAACTTGCATGAGAGGAGGAATATGAAGGAAAATAATGGAAAATGAAGAAAATAAAGCCCTCGTTCATAAAAAGGTCTATGAGGATCACTTGGTAACCTTTTGTCACTTCAGTTTTGGAGCTCTCTCATTAGTCCCCCTCTCTCTCATATTATTAGAGACTTAGAGTTTTATTGGAGCAATCTTGGAGGGTGTGGCGTACTTGGATTTTTGGAGAAAGAAGGCAAAGGAGAAGCAGAAAAGCACAATAGGACATCAGAATTAGCACCTACAATGGGATTTGCTTGTAGGTACCGAGTTGCATGTATGTTTTCCTCACTAGTTTTGGTCTGCATGGCATATGCATGTGGATTATTGCTCATGATCTGTCACTGACATGGATGATTATCTGGATTGGCAGAGGATTACCCAGCCTTTCCATTTCCTAGATAGCAATGGAGATTGTGAGTTGATTTCCTTGTTTGTTTTTTAGTTGGTTCTCATGTTTCCTTAGCTTGGGTTGAGTTACTATTTCCTAGAGCCTTGGTTGGACAAACGTTGTGGAGGCCTATAACAACTTGGGTTTAGTTACTATTCCTGTAGCCTTGGTTAGACAACACTCTGGAGCCATTGGTGGGTTGAGTTACTAGTCCTAGAGGCTTGGTTGGAAAAATGCTCTAGAGCCCAGTAGCACTAGTGGGTTGAGTTACTAATCTTGGAGTCTTGGTTGGAACAAACACTCTAGAGCCCTAGACGATTGGAATAGAGACCAATCTGGTGATGTTTTGGTGAGGTCCTACTATAAGGTGGAATCATTGTTTGATCAGTTGAGGTGGATGGCCTCTGGAAGCCTTGGATGAGTTTTGATGATGTGTTCTATGAGATCCCACATTCATGTTTGGAATATGGCACGTGGCAAATGGCTGAAAAGAGATTTCGCTCAATCATTCTATAGTCGGGTGGAATGTGGAAGTCTCATCCCAAGTTTGGATTTTTCATCATCAATATGAGGTTATTCCTCCTTGTATTTTTATGAATATTATAATGGATTATGTGTGGTTTATATGGTTGTGATTTCATTAATATTTATATTGGTATTATGTTGATTATTTATATGTTTTATGACAATAGCTAAATATGTCTCTCATCATGTTTTTATTTGTAAATGAATTATCAATGTAGCTATGACCTAATAGATGAAATGGTAGTTGGTGTGTTGAGGCATCAATGTTTCTTAGCGATTCTCAACTAAGTATGATACCGCTATGCTCATACCTATTATTTACACTTGTAGATTACATATTCGTGATATGTTTGATGAAATGTCAGCCATGGCTAGTAGGGGTCGAGTCAAGGTCTCATTCAAGTGCTTGCATTTATACCATCAATTCCTTGTTATTTTATTGTCTTGGAGACATGATTGAATTATGGGTAGTGACTTAGGCTATGGGCCTGAAAAAGAGGTTCAAATCCTGGGACATTGGCATAGCATTGGAAAAAAAAGTCCCTGGACGCTAGCTTGCAAGCTTGCGAGAGCATCCAAAGGTCCCTAGATGCTTGCATGGCCATAACATGAGAGCGTCCAGAGGTCAAGTTGTCCAAAATTTTAGTGGGACTTAGGGGCTAGCTACCTAAAAGGTTGGATTGGTTCCTGATGGTTCTAATGCTGACCTTGAATGTTTGTATGGTGTGTATCCATCGGATCCACTTCCTTAACGTGACTTAGGAGATTGAATCATATCACAGTGGCCTCTCATTCTTGTTTACCCCAGATGATCGGTTGCTTAAGTAGATGTGGGAGGATGGTGTTACAAAGTGGTATGAGAGCATGGTTCACCCCTCAGACTTTATGGGATGTGTGTTGGTCATGCATGCATGTCTGTTTCAAGTGTGTACCTTACACTTGCATTCCATGTGCTCGTTGCATTTGCATAATGTTGGCCATGGTTGTAGTGAAGTCGTTATGAGGAACTTGATGTTGTTATTGTGGAGTGCATTGTCATGAACGTATCACTGGTTATAGGGTGTTATATGTCTCTTACGTGTTGCCACATGTTTCTTGGTTACATTTTTATATGTTTGGTTGCATTATTGTATGTTTGGTTACATGCAATATCATTCTTGTAGGTTTGGTTTCAATTATCGTTCATTTATGCTTGATTACATGTGTGTGGTTGGTTACACATTGCTTATTCATGTTCATGTTTTCATGTGGTCACGTGTACAGTGATGTAGTGGTTGTTGTCATGCATGAAGTCATGGTGTGTTGTTGTTAAGGTCATGCATTGATGACTGGACCCTAGTTAGAATGATGTTTGCATGGTCATATGTTTATGTGTCACGTATTTATATGCTGTCATGATTATGTTATACATGTATCACACTGATTTGTTGATCTTGCAGACAAGGTATCATCTATGAGCTATAATAAGAAGAGAAGTATGGCGGTGGGAACTCTTCCGATTTGACATATACACTAAGAGGCTTAAAGGAAGAGATAAGGAGTTGTAAGGCAAATAATGACAGAATCATGTAGGCACATGAGAAAAAATCAGAGGTAAATGTAAATGCAATGATACTTCAGAGTTTTCAGATTTGCAGTGACAAGGACCACGTTGAATCAGCTATGAGCAGGAGGAACAAAGTAATGGGGCATATGGTAGTGCGTCGCATGGTGGTCACAAGTCAAATGGTGGTGACACAGTCAGAGATGGTAGATTGTTGGATACTCCAGAGAGTAGAAGGGATAGGCATAGATATTATTCTAGTTCTGATTCAGATAATCACTATGATCGATATCAGTATCATCCTTACAAGAGGAATGATAGTGGATACTTGCCATATGAGTTTAAGAAATAAAATCCAACTACTTTTGATGGACATATGAAGAAATCACATGATGTAGAGTAATGGTTTCTTGCCATGAGGAAATTATTCAAGTTACATGAATATTCAGAGAACATGAAACTTAGACTAGCTACATTCAACCTAAAAGGTAAAACATACATTTGGTGAGAAGATGTGAATAATGTCATATGTATTCATGAGGACGATTTGAATTGGAGTGATTTTGAGCAGCTATTCAAGAAGACTTATTTTTCTAAGAGATACTTTGATGAAAGGGAAAAGGAATTTTACGAGCTAAAGATGGGATCAATGACAGATGATGAGTACACTAGCAAGTTCTTGGAGTTACTGAGGTATGTGCCTTATCTCATGGAAGAGAAGGCCAAGATTCAGAGATTCATTAGGAGATTTCTAGTTCCATTCAAAGACAAGATTAAGTTTGATGAGCCTAGATCACTGGAGGAGGCCATTTGAAAGTTAAGGCATTGCTATGAGTAATCAAAGCACAGATTCGAAACTAAGCTAGACTAGAAAGGTAATGCAAGGAACAAAGGGAAATGGGACAAGAAATGAGCAAGACCTCAAAATAAATATAATAAAGATAATGTTGTGCCATCTATTAATTTGAATCCATTAGATAGAGGACATGGACATCGATCTAAGGAGCATAATAAGGAGCCCATACAATGTTGGACTTCTGGACGAGATCATTGCAGGAGGGATTGTCCATAGTACCAAAGTGGTAGGCCTAAGATATAGAGTGCACAAGATGCACAAACTGTTTGTCATGTTGATCAGAGTGTTCCTCGTATTTATGCAGCAATGGATAACAAACAGGTAGACCATCACACATCTATCATTGAGATGGATGGTAAGATTTGTGATCAAGTTATTTCTATTTTGATTAACCTTGGCTCTAATTATAGCTATGTTAGTCCTGACTTGGTGGATATAAAGTGTATTTTGAGTAAGGAATTGCATTCAGAATCTGCAGTTGGCTACATGTACAAATAACAAACTTCATCATTGGTTAAGAGATTGCACATTTGATTTGAATGGTATGCCTACCACAACACATTTGAATGTATTAGTGTTGGGATCATACAATATGTTGTTGGGCATGGATTGGTTGTACCTTCACAAAACCAAGGTGGATTGTTATGACAAATCCATTGAGTGTGTCGATGAAAATGGAGAACCAAGAGTCTTATAGGGTAAGAAGGAATCCACATTAGTTAGGATGGTAATAGTTATGCAAGAAAAGTGAAATCACAAGAAAGGGTGTGTCTTATTTGCAATGCACATTTCTAGTGACAAGGGTAAGGAAATTGAGGATACAGATGTGTTGATAAGGTACCCAGTTTCATAATAGTTCAAGGATGTATTTCCTAAGGACATTACATAGTTTTCACCTCACAAGGAGGAAGAATTTTCGATTGAGTTAGTATCAGCACATGTAAGTTGGTTGAGTTGAAGCTACAATTGAAGGAAATGTTGGATAAGGGTTACACTAGGCCAATTGTATCACCATGTGCTGCACCGGTATTTTTTGTGATGAAAAAAGATGTTACTCTAAAATTATGCATTGACTATAAGCAGTTGAACAAAGTGACCATCAAGAACAAGTATTTATTAACGAGGATTGATGACTTGTTCAATTATTTGAAGGGAGTAACAATGTTCTCGAAGATTGATCTAAGATATGGATATGACCAGGTACACATCAAAGAGGAGAACATTTACAAGACAACTTTTCAGACCAGGTATGGGCATTATGAGTTTGTTGTAATTCCATTCAGTTTGACTAATACTCTAGTTACATTTGTGTTCTTGATGAATAGTGTGTCACATACATATTTATATAAGTTTGTGATTGTGTTCATTGGTGACATATTGGTACATTTTAAAAATGAGGAAGAGCATGCCAAACATTTAGCAACAATGTTAAGGTTGTTGAGAGAGCATCAGTTGTATGCTAAGCTCAACAAGTGCACTTTCTTTCAGACTGAGGTATATTACTTGGGGCATGTTGTCTCAAAGGAGGTCAATATAGTAGATCTAGAAAAGATAAGGGCCATCATGGATTGGTAGCTCCCAGGAATGTTGATGAAGTGAGATCTTTCATGGGGCAGGTAGGCTATTATAACAATTTCATCAGGAACTTCTCACATATTTCTTATCCTATCACATCATTGCAGAGGAAAGGTAAGAAGTTTGAATGGAAAAAGGAGTGTGACGCTAGTTTTGAGCAGCTCAAGCAGTTGTTGACACATGCACCAGTGTTAAAGACTGCAGATCAGAACAAAGAGATCGTAGTATGCATAGATTCTTGCAAGAAAGGACTTGGTGGAGTCCTTATGCAGGATGAATAAGTGGTATGCTATGAGTCACAGAAACTAAATGAGCACGAGCAGAACTATCCCACGCATGATCTTGAGCTGGCAGTGATCATACATGCATTGAAGATGTGGAGACACTATCTTCTGGGCAGGAGGTTTACACTAATGAGTGATCACAATGGTTTGCAGTATCTATTTGACCAACCAAATCTGAATGGTAGGTAGACTTGGTGATTGGCTACAATTAGTGAGTTTAATTTTGAGATCACGTATATCAAAGGAAAAGATAACAAAGTAGCAGATTCTTTTAGTAGGCAGATACAGGTAAATCACTTAGCATCTATGAGCTCCTATGGGACAGACTTACAGGATGTGATCTTGCAGGCAGGTCAAAAGGATGTCAGATATATGGAGATTATGCATAGGTTGTAGCAAAGTACTAGTACATGTACATGTGGTAGTACATTTATAGGTATAGGTGACAGTGTAGGTATAGGTATAGGTGATAGTACAGGTGCAGTTGTATAGGATGTGGACTATTGCCTTATAACATATGGATTGGTTAGATTCAGAGACGAGATATATGTGACAGATAACAATGAGCTCAAGAAGGTGATCTTGAGGGAGTTTCATGTGAAACCATATTTTGGTCACTCAGGTTATCAGAAAACACTCTCAACAATGAAGGGATTTTATTATAGGTTGAATGTGAAGAGGGATGTAGCAGATTTTGTGGCTAGGTGTTTCGATTGTCAACGTGTGATGGCAAAGTGTAAACATCCAGGTGGACTACGATAGTCGATTACAATTATAGAATGGACATGGGAGGTCATTTCCATGGATTTCATCATAGGTTTTCCAAGGACAGTAAATCAGCATGATTCCATCATCGTTGTTGTGAACAGGTTGACAAAGGTTGCACACTTCATTGTAGTGAAGTCTACATTCTCTGCTAGAAATGTAGCACAGGTGTTCATCATAGATGTGGTCAAATTACATGGTGTTCCGAAGAAATTTATGTCAGACAAGGATGCGAAGTTCACTTCCAAGTTTTTGAATGAGTTGTTTGTAGGTTTGGGCATAGAGTTGGCCTTTAGTAGTGGAATTCTACAACTGATTGCAATTCCATAATGGAAATGGGAGGTCATTTCCATGGACTTCATCACAAGCTTGCCGAGGACAGTAAGACAACATGATTCCATCATGGTTGTTGTGGACATGTTGATAAAGGTTGCACATTTCATTCCAACGAAGCCTACATTCTCATCTAGCGATGTAGCACAAGTGTTCATCAGAGATGTGGTAAAATTACATTGTGTTCGAAATAAAATTGTGTCAGATAGGGATGCGAAGTTCACTTCCAAGTTTTTGAAGGAGGTTTTTGCAGGTTTGGGCACAGAGTTAGCATTTAGTACAACTTACCATCCGCAGATAGATGGATAGACAAAGAGGGTCAAAAGATATTGGAGGACATGTTGAGGATGTATGTGATATATCAGTAGTGAAAGTGGGAAGAGCATCTTCCACTGGTAGAGTTCACTTACAACAACGAGTATCATGAAACTTTGAGGATGGCTCTGTTTGAGGCATTGTATGGGTGGAGTTGAAATACTCCTATCACTTGGAGTGATCCATTAACAGAGTACTGATTGGGCCAAACATGTTGGCATACATGGAACACGAAATGAAAGTGATCAAGAAGAATCTAAACGTAGCACAAGATAGGCAGATTAGCTATGTAGATCAGAACAAGTTAGTCAAGGAGTTCTAGGTTGGGGAACATGTGTACTTGTGTATCAAACTGAAGAAAGGCTCCTTGGGATTAGATCATGAGCCAACTTGGCACCATAGTTTTTTGAACCTTTCATTATCATTTGGATGATTGGGTCAGTAGCCTATCGATTTGCACTGCCTCCGATAGTGAAAATCCATGATGTTTTCCATGTTCCATTGCTTAAGAAGTATGTTAAAGATGTTGGTTATGTGATTGACTAGTCTCTATTGCAGGTGGAAGAAGATGGAGAATTCCAGCCAGAGCCTCAGTGTATATTGCAAAAAAGGGTGCTCATCTCCAGAGTCGAGCAAGTTAAGGTGCAATGGAATAACTTTGGGGCCAATGAATCTACATGAGAGATGGAGGATCAGATGCAGGCTATGTATCCTTCCTCATTTGCTGGTTGAGGTAAAATAGTTTTGGCATGATGTTACGGTATATGTTTTGGTGATGCTAGTTTATATACATAAGTATATGTATGTAAATACCTCCATGAGATTTGTTATAAAGCTCCAATAAGAGATATTGGTGTCATGTCATTATGATGTTATGTTGTTATGATTTCATGTAGGTTTATTTCTTAACAGGTTAATCATTGTAAATATTGCATCAAGCTAAGTTATAAAGCCCCATCAACAGTATATTTTTTCTTACAACATCTTTGTGTTTATAGGTATTATTGAACACCGAGGACGGTGTTCCCCCAAGGGGGAGGTTTCTATAATAGCCTTGGTAAAAATTCCATGTAATAAAAGTTAATAAAGGCAAAATAATAACCATGATTCATGGGGCACTTATTCCGAGCAGAATGTTGGGAAAAATCCTAGTGATGGGGATCATTTGTGATCCCTTAATGGCTAAGGAAATTGGAAAAGGCAACGACTAAGGCTTTGGAAAGACAAACCATATTTTTCACACAATTATTTATGGAAATAATGGAAATTAGGAGAAAAGGGAGGTGAAAGGTCACAGGTTGCAGGTGAGGAGGAAAATGAAGGAAAATAATGGAAAATGAAGGAAATAAAGGCCTAATTCATAAAATGGATTATGAGGATTAGTTGGTAACTTTTTTCCAGTTTATTTTTGGAGCTCTCTCATTATTCTCTCTCTCTCTCTCATATTCTTGGATATTTATAGTTTTCTTGGAGCACTCATGAAGGGTGTGTCATACCTGGATTTTCGTAGCTAGAAGGAAAAGGAGGAGCAGGAAAGTGCAAGAGGACAATGGGATTTTCTTGCAGGTACCAAGTTGCATGTACGTTTTCCTCACTAGTTTTGGCATGCATTTGGATTATTGGTCATGATCTATCACCGACATGGAGGTTTTCCTAGATTGACAAAGGATTGCCTAGCCTTGTCATTTCTTCGATAGACATGGAGATTGTGGGTTAATTTCTTTGTTTGTTTTTTTGGTTGGTTCTCATGTTTCCTTAGCTTGGGTTGAGTTACTTGTTCTTGGAGCCTTCATTGGAAAAATGCATTGGAGCCCTATAACAATTTGGGTTGAGTTACTAGTCGCATAGACTTGGTTGGATAAATGATCTGGAACCCTTGGTGGGTTGTGTTACTAGTCCTAGAGCCTTGGTTGGACAAACACTCTAGAGCCTAGTGGAAGTTGCAGGTTGAGTTATTAGTCCTGGAGCCTTGGTTGTAACAAACACTCTAGAGCCCTAAATGGTTGGGATAGAGACCAACCTGATGATGGTTTTTTGAGGTCCAATGGTAAGGTCGAACCATTGTTTGATGGGCTGAGTTGGATGGCCTCTTGAAGCCCTCGATGAGTTTTGATTGATGTGTTCAATGGGATCCCACATTCATGCTTTGAATATGGCACGAGGGTGAATGACTGAAGAGAGATTTGGCTCAACAATTCTACAGTCGGGTGGAACATTGAAGTCGCATCCCAGTTTTGGATTTTTCATCATCAATATAAGGTTATTTCTCCTTTTATTTCTATGAGTATTATACTAGATTATATGTGGTTCATATGGCTGTAATTTCATTGGTATTTCTCCTACTATTATGATGGTTATTTATATGTTTTATGATATTAGTTATGTATGACTCTCATCGGGTTTTTACTTGTAAATGAATAATCAATGTATCTATTACCTAATGGATGAAATGGTAGTTGGTGTGTTTAGGCATCAATTTTTCTTAGCAATTCTCAGCTAAGTATGAGACCCCTATTCTCAGATCTATTATTTACACCTGTAGATTACATATTCATGATATATTTGATGAAATGTTTATCATGGCTAGTAGGTGTCTAGTTAAGGTCTCATTCAAGTGCTTGCATTTATACTGTCATTTCCTTGTTATTTTACTATTCTGGAGACATGATTCAATTTTGGGCAGTGACCTAGGCTCTGGGCCTAAAAAGGTTGCTCAAATCCTGGGGATGCTAACACAACACTGGAAAAACGAGTCCATAGACACTGCCTTGGAGGCTCGTGAAAGTGTTTAGAGGTCCCTCAGCACTGGCATGCCTATAGCATGAGAGCGTCCAGAGGTCAAGTTGCCCAAAATTTTAGTGGGACCCAGGGGCTAGCTGCTTTAAAGGTTGGATTGGTTCCTGAGGGTTCTAATACTGATGTTGAATGTTTGTATGGTGTGTTTCCATTGGTTCCACTTCCTTAACGTGACTTAGGAGGTCGAATCATATCATAATAGCATCTTGTCGCATGTTTACCCCGATTGGATTGTTGCTTGGGTAGATGTGGGAGGAGGGTGTTATAATATGGATTTAACTTCCATGGAACATTTTAGAATAAGAATAATAATATACGCAAATTAGTGGTTGAGATTTATCTCCAAATTAGTTATGCTCTTTTTACCCTTTTAATTAAATTGATTAATTAAAAAAATGTCATAGAACAAATGTCATATGGAATGAGTCATGCTTTCTAGGCATGTGGTATTAATGAGCTATAGTATTGTAACAAAGCCTATTAAAGATTAATAATCCCCATGGTAAAGTGGCGGTTAATCTCCATAATTAAAATATTGTTTCATGTTTTTTAAATGCATATATAATTAAACTATGTATTTATTATTTTTATATCATTAATAGTAAATTTAAAATAAAGTTATAATTTAGTTAGTTTTTATTGTTTTTTTTTTTTTTTTTAAATTCGAGCAAAGTGATATGCATTATAAGTTATTATGGATTGATGAATATTTTCATTTACCAGTCATTTAAATTACATAGTTACACTAGTCATGATAATATAGACAAATTATGTAGTTTCACTAGTCATGGTAATTTATACAAATCAAAGGTTGAGATTTATTTTCAAAGTAGTTATGTCATTTTTTCCCTTTTTAATTAAATTGATTAATTATAAAAATGTCATATGAACTAGTATTGTGAGTTGCATTTTATTTTTAATTTATGGTATTGTTGATCCATGGTGTTGGCACATGCACCATGGTCTAACTAGTAGAAGAAATGACATTTTTTAGGTCATTTTTTTGGTTATTTTTAACTAAAATATGGCAGAGATTTATAAAAAGTTGATTTTACATTAATCACAATCTTGCTTGAAATTGTATCATTAGATTTAAGTGAAAAAAGATTATTTTTTCTATAAGTTAGATTGTGCATTTAACTTATATGTTGGGCTTGTTAAGAAGAATTTTTTTATTTTATTTTTGAGAGGAGGAGGAGGATTTGTTGATATGATTAGATACAATTTTTATTAGAAAGTGATTTGACTTTTTATTTTTTTTTAGTTCGACATTGATGGTGTTACATCATGGTCATGCCCAAGAATAACGTTGGGAATTGAACACGTGACTTAACATATAACAATCGTCTATGCAAGACCCCATGGGCTGATTGTGATTTATTGTTATTTAAAATGTGTTAAATCCATTCATAGCCCTAAAGAATTCAATTTTTTGACAAAATTAAACTAATAAAATACCCCTAACTAGAATTCTGCAAATGACACATTTCAAACTTATTATTCTAAATATTCCCTACCAAGTTTTTGATAAAAGAGAGCCAATAAGATACTAGTAATATGTCACTTTCAAGACATAATAGAGTAGCACAACCATAAAAATTAAATCGTTGCATCAATCCATAAAAAACATCAACAGACTTCATAATACACGTTGTTAATTTTTTTTTTAAATCATAAAAACTAACTAAATTATAACTCTATCTTAAATGATCATGATTATTATTAATTATGAAAAATAATTTTATATAAATTAAATATATATACATTTGAAAAAACATGGAACAATATTCTTATCTATGGAGATTTAACCCAAATTTACCATGGAAATTTTTAATCTGTAAATAAGTTTTGTTACAATACCATGGTTTGTGCTAAACATTCAGAACTCACTTCATATGACACTTTCATGAGGCACAAAATCAAGCCCCAAGGGCCTAATTTAAACCACCATCCCATTGAAAATAAGACACCATCAGATTCCCACAAAACAACAAACCACTAGCACCCAAAACCCTTAGCCAAAAAAAACAAACCTTTACCACGCAAGGAACCTCAATTACAGGAACGTTGGTGTTTCTAACACTCAAGAAAGCAAGAGACTCCAAATACTGAAGAAGAAATACACACCTAATGAAAACACATATGACTGTGACTCCACTATGTCGTCATAATCCAAAGATTAGAAATACCACTAAGGGCTTGCCAGACAAAAGAACAAGAGCTTCAGGATAGAAACATCAACCATCCCCCACCATTCTACATCATTGTTCATTTTCTAAAGATGACACAGTTGTCATAACCCTCGCACTCGAATGAGGGGGATCCCTTGCTTACCCAACATCAGATTCACAAGGAACATAACTCTCCACATGCATCAGAAAAGCATCAATTTTGTCAACGCATAACCTCAAGTTTCTCAACTTTCTTTTGACATCCTCCAAATAACCGAAGATGTTGTACTTATCTACATATTTATCCCTTAGAACCAGGCCCCACCAATATCTTCATTTTCTAATGAAACACTATTGAGTTTACATACTACTTCTTTCTAACCCTGGTGTTCCTGGGGTCTTACACCCAAGTTGCCAAGTCCTTAAGAAGTTCATAAACAAACATAAACTGCCTCTCCCCCCCATATTTTATCTCAATATCCCTAATTTCCTGGTGCTTTTCCAACAAAATCACATTGAAGTATGTCGCCACAAAGTCATGGGAAAAGAGCCTTGCCACTCTCTGACCAAGATGGGCTCTGCCACCACCACCCCTCCTGCTCCTCTGCCAATGCCTTGGTGGCATTAACAATTCAACAAGAGATAGAACAAATTCTTGTAGTGATTTCCCCTACCTACAAATGAGCAGACAAACCAACCCAACCCCCCTCAAAACAACTTGGGTACTAGAAAACAATCTCATCATCGTCGTACCAAACATATGTTTGAAGCTTTAGTGAAAATCCACTAGAGAAGGTAGAGGTCAAAAACTCTTCATCCACAGTCTTTTCTCCCTCAACCATTGGAAGTAACAAGCACTAACCCAAGGGTGTGAAACAACAACAACCTAACAAAATGAGACCAAATTCCCAATCCCACCCACAACACCAACTTTGATAATCAAATACACCTACCTAGCCAATCCTTCACCTTAATAGTCTAAAGCCACTACCAACAATGACGAATTTAAATAAACCTCAACACCAAACAACCCCAGAAGACTCACCAAAATTATCAAACCTCATAGGTCCATTGATATGAAGCAATTGAGACAAGCGACCCTTACAACCTAAATTAATAAACAAGTACTACAAGACTCCCATAAAGATCTAAAAAGATACTCGAACACGTAGAATTAATTTACAGACTATGTGCATTTTCCATAACTGAGAAGAACCAACCTCCACCACCCAACATGCCCAAGCTCCCAAATCCATCACCACCTCCACACACCAAAAGACATAAGTTCTTGGATTATCACAATGCCTCAAACAAAACACCAAATCCTTCCAAACCAGGGTTAAAACCCCTATCATCCTCTAATATAAGAAACTCTAGGAGGCTGAGGTCTTCCCCTTCGTGCTCATCCTCTCTTAACATACTCACTAGAATTTTTTGTGATAGACAATAAACCTCACCAAATGTATATTTCCATGCTCATGTATGCAAACCACAAGCTGTGTACCAATGTCATTTAATAAAGAATTATGAGCTTGAGAGTGATGGGTTCAAAGCTCTAAACCTTGTCCCATCCACCATCATTAGTACCATGGTGTATTATATTTATATGATAGTTTCATTTTATTTAATTTAATCTATTTTATCTAGAATTAAATTGTACTATGTTGTACTATATTTAAAATAATTTCATTTGATTTAATTAATTTCATTTTATGAAGTACTCATTACTTTATATTTATTTCATAATTAAATGTAGAATTGCTATTTTATATTAATTAATTTTATATTAATGCATACTAAAGTTATAAACATGTATATTAATTATTTTTATATTTTAAAATGATTTTAATTTATAGATAAATATTTGTAAGATATTTGAATTATCAACAAAATATACAACTTAATACTTGAGTTAATGCACCACTCTTGAGAAAATCAAGAGAACTTTCCTCTTCTCCACTTGTGAAGAGCTCTCTCAACAAATCTATATGATTCTCTCGGGGACTTTCCACTAGTTGCTTCAATTTAGGTATTTTCCACATTTCTTCACCACAAATTCCTCCACTGCTGCTTCTGATAAAACTTCCCAACACGAAAGGTATTTATCACCTTTTTTGTCACTCACAACCTTCACACTCATCTGAAACTTGGAGGTCCAGTGCCAATCAAAAGTGTTCGGTGCTTCAGCTGCTACGAACAGTTTTTGAAACAATGCTTGAGCATTCACGTTAGTAGGAGCATGTCCTAGAATTTTATTCACCACTTTCATAGGGAATTCATTAAAATGTTTGAAAAAGTAAACCACGACGAAGTTTGTTTGAATATCATCTATACTCTCCTCAATTAAGGACAAAGGAAAATCATGAGAGAATTTAGAGAAGCCATCAAACAGAACAAGCATAAGGGTGTTCAAAGGAACATCAGATATATGGAGAAGGCATTCAAATTCTGATTGTAATTGTTTTATAGTATTCTCCTTATTTGAGAAACCCTGTAGAAAAAAACTAAAGTGAGTGGAAAGGAAAAGTAATGTACATGCTTAACGATTTTCTCCAGTATTATGTGTTTTTAGGATCTAAACATAAGAAGAGTTGATTATGACACGGAAGAGAAAACATGTTTTAAAATGTGGATGTTATAATTACCTGACGTGTATGCACTGCAAAAGACCATGATTGATCCCATTTTCTTTGAATTTATTCCAAATCTCTCCTCCAACAACATGCTTCCTTTGATGTGCAAAATCTGTAGTGTTTTCATCTTTACCATGTTCTCCATCCATTTCCCTTCCAACATATAGCAATCAGTTAGATCCAGATCTTGCAATGAGGTGAGAAAATGGAATTCCTCAGGGAGATTCTTTAGCACTTTGCAGTTATCCAGTGATAGAACTTGTAGTGATGAGAGACATTTGAAGTCTACGCATAATTCTTCAAGGCTCGTGCACCCTGATAAATCTTACTTCTCCAAGCACTTGAATTGGTTGAAACTTTCTGGAAGCTTCTTTAGCACTTCGCACTTCTCCAGTGCTAGAACTCGCTGTGATGAGAGACATTTGAAGTTTGCGCATAATTATTAAAGGCTCATGCACTCTGATAAATCCAACTTCTCCAAGTAATTGAGTTGGCTGAAACTTTCTGGAAGTTTCTTTAGATTTTTACAATTGACCAGGATTAGCTTTATTAAACTTGTTGCTTCTCTAAATCGATCTGGAAGTTTCTCAAGGCGATGGCATCTATCCATTGTAAGTTATGTTATAAAGGAGAGGTTACAAAACCCATCCCGTAGTTCTTTTAAGTCGGCCTCACTTATGTCGATGGAGTCCAACTTCAACTCCCCAATGTTGTCATGAATATTGTTTAGTTTCTCACAACCATATAGATGAAGGTTAACATGGGATGTTAACTTTCCTAAGCAATAAGGGAGATATTTCAGGCTTGTACACCTGGATATGCCCAATAATCTCAATGATGAAAAGTTCCTCAAAACTGGTAGGCAAAGCTTCTAGACCTTTACAGTAGTGCAATTTGAGTTCTTGCAACGATATAAGATTTCCAAGGTTGCTAGGAAGTGCTTTTAGACTCTAGCACCCGTTCAAATTGAGTGTTTGCAATGATGTAAGTTTTTCAAGACTGCTAGGAAGTTATTTTAGACTCTCACACCCATTCAAATTGAGTTTCTGCAATGATGTAAGTTTTTCAAGACTGCTAGGAAGTGCTTCCAGTCTTTTGCAACCGCTAAAATGTAGTTCTTGCAGATAAAAACTCAATGATCCCAAATCTGTTGGCAGCTGCCTCAATCCAGAACAGAAAGAGATACTGAACACTCTTAGAGATCTAAGCGTTGAAACTGATTGCGGTAATTCCTCTAAATATTTACATTTTGGAAGTCTTAATTCCCGTAAATAATTTACCACATATCCTAGCTCATGAGGCAATCTTTCCATCTGTTGTTTCTAGAGTGCCAGTACTCGCGAATTTCTGAGTTGTTGAATACAATTGGAAGAGACTTGGAAGGCGGGGGAATTTAATAGTAATTCAATGTGTAAAAGGTTGGAGGGAATCTGAAGATTATGCATATATGAATGCTATTTTCAAATCATTAAAACCAATAAAATTGCGCGTGTTATAGATTTATAGATATTCCCAAAAAATTGAGAAGAGAAATAACAAGTACCAAATATTTTAGCTAAACTTGACTGACTTAGATTTTGTAAATCTGTAGGTTGGAAACATAAATGTCTCAACTCATTGAAGCCCTTTAACTTTGACACATCAAAAGGAAGATGGGAAATTTGGGCACTAAAAAAAACCATCTTTTCAAATATTCTTTTACATTTTCCCTCTACATCTGTCAAGGGTCCAAGTTTAAGAACTCTTAAAGATTTACACATCAAATCAAGTTTTGATGCCAGTAAATACAATGGATCCCTGTTTTCACTCGACCATATGCATTTGATCTTTCGAAGGTCCTACATTTTTTAAAAATATTTCTCAGCATCTGAATCAAGCAACATATTTTCAAACAATTTTATTTTTTTGGCGGTGGTTCACGGAAACCCTAGTCAATGGGTGGAGCTACGTCCACAGAAAAATATGGGTTGATCGACCCCGAAGGGAATCTAGCCCCGTGACCCACTAGCTAGGCCTAACCCCAAGGGCTTTGGGGAGAATGGACCCTATGACCTCCCGATGGTGAGGCACTGATTTTGACCAACTGAGCTAACCCTTGGGGCTCACATATTGTCAAACAAATTAACTGTACATGACATATATTTATGAGTTGGCAGATTGCGTACCTCATCTTCCTTCTGATTTAAGAACTCTTGAATTTCACTTGCAGTGGTTAATATGAATCCTTCTGATTCTTCCTCTATCTTATGGATACCAATTTTGAAGATGAAATCGTGTACCCATGGTGTCATTCTTTTCACATCTTGGGTGACAAGCGCTCTTTTTTTAGCTCTTCTAGCTCTGACTCTCCCACAATATTTGAAAGTGCTTCCCAATCCCATGCTTGAAAGAATAAACAAATGTCCAAAAAAGGATGTCTCAAACTATTTTCTATAGATTCGTAGGCAAAGACATAGCGCTTTATATCAATCGACCCAATTTACCCTTCCATTTTTTTTTGCTCAATTCCATCACCCTTTTGTAAGCCTTTTGTGCATTTTGTTTTGGAACTTATGAACCCTGCTACCACGGTGAAGCTTTGGAATTCCTCCACATGCCTTGACTATCTCGTTCATTTGGCTAGAATCCAATTGCTTTTCCTTATTGCCAAAATTTGACAACTAATTGCAAATATGTGTAAAATTGTATTTATTGCCAAGTTGGTTTTATAACGAAACAAAAGAAACAATTGTTATGCAATCTAGGAGGCTCCTATAAAATGATGAATGCCTGAACTATTGTAATAAGGAGAATCATTGTTGATTTAATAGGAAATCCAATCCCTTTCCCTGTGGATGTTTCCTTGACACCCTGCCAAGGTTTTACCACGTAAATATTGTGTTTTTACTTGTGCCTTTGCATTCAATTTCATTTAGTTTAAGTTATATATTTCTTGCTTAATTAACTGCTCAAACAACAATTGGTACCAGATCTGTGAGAGAAAAATATTGGGACAACAATGTTTGAGGCCACATAGGAGCAACACAGTCATTTTAAAATTTGCTACTGCACGCAACAGATGCTCCGCCGTCGAATGCACAAGCCCTGCTCGGATTTTTTGAAAGAAGATGAGAGTTGCTAGAGAGTTGTCCCACTCAGAATTTTTGAAAAAAGCGGAGAGTTGCCTTTGAAAACTCTGTCGCTGAGAAAATGAGGGGTCCTACAGCTAAAAAAACTCGTTGAAAAATGAATGTTCTCATCTGGTAAGCAAGTCGCAGAGGCAGCCTATGGAGAATCTGAAGAAAACAAAGGAGTTATTGTAACAACGTTGTTGTTCATATAGACCGGGAAATCTGAAGCAAAACCGAATGTAGAGAATCTGAAGCAAAGGAGTTGAACTGTGGAGAGTCAAAGTCCGTTGGAGCGTTTGCCAAAAACAACATTGTTATTCATACAGATCGGGTAATTTTTTTTTTTTTTAATTCTGACAGCAGAAATAACAAAATTTTTTTTTTTTTGTTGAATGAAGGAGGAGTGAAACTGAAAGTGGAATAGGGTTTTCTATGAAAATTCTGGAAATATTTTTTCTAGCAATTTCAGAAATTGTTTTTTAAAGAATTGAATCAAGAAGCAAGAACAACATGATAGTGAAGTTGGAATAGGGTGGTTTTTTCTTGTTGTTCTCTGAAATTAAAAAAAAAAAGGAAAGGAGGGGAACCCCAGAAACCAAAAAATATTGAAAACCCTAGTTGGAAGAAGAGAAATCAAAATATTTTTTAAGGAACCCTAGTTGAAATAAAAAAAACCTCGGAGGAAAGAAATGGCCAAAATGACAAATTCAAAGTTCGAGGAGGAGAAATTCACCGAAAAGAACAACTTTGATTTATGGAAACTGAAAGTTAGGGATTTGCTGGTGCAACAAGGGTTGCACAAAGCTTTGGACGAGGCAAATAGGAAACCTGCTAGCATGACAGATTTGGACTGGGAGGACTTGGATGTTCGAGCTCTCAATACCATCAGGTTATGCCTGGCGAATGAAGTACGCTTCAACATTGTTGAAGAGAGTACAACTGCAGGTTTATGGGAAAAACTGGAAAAACTATATATGACAAAATCGTTAGCCAATAGAATTTATTTGAAAATACAATTGTACAGTGTTCGGATGAAGGAGGGTATAAAAGTTACATAGCATTTAAATTTTCTTAATACACTTATATGCCAATTAGTAGATATGAAAGTTAAAATTCAGGAAGAAGACAAAGAATAACCTTGTGGTGTTTTCTTCCGGAGTCGTGGGACCACTTCGTAACATCAATCAGTTTGAGCACTACTGATTCTTTGAAATTTGAATCACCTGTGTGAGCTCTCTTATCTGAAGAAGTACGGAGGAAATCCAGTACTAAGACTACTGCACCAGAAGCCATGATAGCTAGAGGATGGTCAAAGGAGAGAGGAGAAAAAACAAGGGGGTCTTCCAGATCAAAATCAAAGGGAAAGAAGTGTAAGGCAAAATGTTGGCACTGCAATAAAATTGGACACCTCAAGAAAGACTGTTGGAAACGAAAAAAGTCTGATAACCCAAAGAAGGAAGCAAATCAGGTTGATTTAGGTATGATATATGAAGTTTTATCTACTGAAGAATTGTGTATGATAGATGAAACTTTACCTGTATGTAATGTTTCTCGGGATTTTGAAAGTTAGTTTTTAGACTCTGGTGCTTCTCATCACATGTGTCCACACAGAAATTGGTTTACTTCATATGAAGATGTAAATGGTAGTTCTGTGTTTATGGGTAATAATGTATCATGTTAGACTATTGGGATGGGAAATATCAAGATTAAAATGTATGATAACACAGTTAGAACATTAACTAGTGTTGGACATGTACCTGAATTGACGAAAAATATGATTTCTTTGGAAGTGTTGGATTTGGATGGTTATAACTTTATAGGTTAGAATGGAGTGTTGAAAGTCTCAAAAGGTTCCCTAGTTGTTATGAAAGTAGAAAAGGTCGGAAATCTTTACACACTCAAAGGAAGTATTCAGGTCAGTGAAGCAGTAATTGTGTCAGAGAAAGAAGAAGAAGGTACTCGCCTATGGCATCAACGATTGGGTCACATGAGTGAGAAAGGTCTTCAGGTACTGATGAACAGTAAATTACTTCCTAATTTGAAATCCTTGAAGTTGGATATTTGTAAAAATTGTGTGCATGGAAAACAATGTAAACAGAGGTTTAAAACTAGAACTCATAATAGTAAAGAAATTTTGGACTATATTCATTCTGATCTGTGGGGACCATCTCCTGTTGTATCATATAGAGGTGCTTTATATTTTTTACGTTTATTGATGATTTCTCCCGTAGAGTTTGGGTATTTATGTTCAAAAAGATAGCTGATGTATTCAATGTCTTTAAACAATTTAAAGCAATTGTAGAAAAAGGAATAGACAAATCAATTAAATGTTTAAGAACTGACAATGGTGGTGAATTTACTTCTCTAAAATTTGAACAATACTGTAAGGATGAAGGAATTGTTAGACACAAAACTGTTGTTTATACTCCTCAACAAAATGGTGTTGTTGAACGTATGAATCAAACTCTTATAGAAAGAGCCAAAATCATGATCAACAATGTTAACCTGCAAAAAGAGTTGTGGGCAGAAGCAGTATCCACTGCTTTTTATTGAGTTAACATATCACCTTCAGTAGCAATTAATTGTAAAATTCATAAAGAAGTTTGGTCACATTATTCTTGTGATTATTCACATTTAAGGATATTTGGTTGTGATGCCTATGCTCTTATTTCGAAATATCAGCGTTCAAAATTAGTTCCAAAATCAAAATGTTATGTCTTTTTTGGGTATGACTATGCGGTGAAAGGGTATAGGTTTTGGGATCCTACGTCATGGAAAATAGTCTTTAGCAGTGATGTAACATTTGATGAATCTTCTCTTTTAAAATCAAATGTTGAAAGAATTGAATATGAACAGGTATCGCCAAATCAACAAATTCAGTTCGAGGCTAGACCTTTCTTTGAAAGTCGAAAGGAAGGAGAGACTTCTGGAGGAAAAGGTGATGAAGATACAAAGAAAGCTATTGAAGTTTCTAAACCAGTTTAGCAACCAGACACTCTAAGAAGGTCTACAAGGGAAAGACAAATTATCAAAAGGTATGAAGATTCTACTTCATATTTTGCTTTGATTACTAAAGATGGGGAACCTTCTTGATATCAGGAAGTAGTAGATGATACGGATAGCAAAAAATGGAAAACGACTATGGAAGAAGAAATGGATTCCTTAGCCAAGAACAATACCTAGGATCTTGTAGAACTTCCTGAAGGGAGAAGTGTTGTTGGATGCAAATGGGTCTTCAAATTGAAATGGAAAGTTGATGGAAGTATCAAAAGGTATAAGGTGATACTGGTAGGAAAATGATATTCTCAAGTTGAAGGTATTGACTTTCATGATATTTTTTCACCAGTTGTAAAACTTGTTTCTATTTGTACTGTGTTGGCACTAGCTGCATTACTTAACCTTGAGTTAGAATGGTTAAAAGTTAAAAAAACTTTTCTACATGGTGATTTGGATGAAGAGATATATATGGAACAACCATAAGGTTTTTTACAAGGTCACAACAAAAGATTAGTTTGCAAGCTCAGGAAATCATTGTATGACCTGAGGCAGTCTCCCAGGAAATGGTACAAGAAGTTTGACTCCTTCATGGTGAGCCAGAACTTTATTAGAAGTGAGCATGATCAGTGTGTATACTTCAAGAGTTTCAGAGGCATATTCATTATCTTAGTTTTCTATGTTTCTGAAAATGCTTATTGCAAGCAAAGGCATGAAAGAGATCAACACGTTAAAGGCTCAGCTCTCTAGGACGTTTGATATGAAGAATCTTGGAGTAGAATAACATATCTTGTGCGTGGAGATACACAGAGATAGGAAAAATGGTAATCTTTGGTTATCACAGCAGAAGTATGTGGAAAGAGTACTTGAAAAGTTTTATATGAACATTGTGAAACCTGTTAGTGTTTCATTAGCTTCCCATTTTAAGCTTTGTTTGGTTTTGAGTCCTAGAACTAATGAAGAAAAGCAGTATATGTCTCATGTACCATATGCAAATGTTGTAGGCAACTTAATGTATGTGATGGTATCTACAAGACTTGACATTTCACATGCAGTTGGAGTTGTCAGCAGGCTCATGGAAAATCCATGTGAAGAACATTGGTGAGCAGTGAAATGGGTGCTTCGATATCTAAGAGGCACAAGTGACCATTGCATCATCTTTAATGGTAGTGAAGGATCATTCTGTGGATATGTAGATGCTGCTTATGCAAGTGATTTGGACAAAAGGAGATCTACTACAGGTTATGTCTTTGCTCTTGAAGGTGGAGCAATTAGTTGGATGTCAAAGCTTCAAGAAATAGTTGTGTTTTCCACTAGCGAAGCAGAATATATAGCTGCTTCAGATGCTAGTAAAGAAGCAATCTGGTTAAAGGGTCTACTTGATGAGATTGGAAGGACGAAAGAGAGAGTGAATGTACTCTGGGGCAGCCATAGTGCTACTCACTTGTCTACAAATCCAGCTTATCATAGTAAGACCAAGCACATTGATGTAAGATATCATTTTCTGAGACATGTGATTGATGGCGGAAAAGTAGCTCTTAAGAAGGTCCATACACGGGAAAATTGTGCAGACATATTTACGAAGCTAGTTATAGTAGAAAAGTTGCGATGGTGTTTAGCTTCTCTTGGCTTACAAAAGAGATGATGAATGGGCATGAGCAAGGGATTAGGAAAATTGTTGTAAAGGTGGAGTTTGTTGGAATTTGACAACTAATTGTAAATATGTGTAAAATTGTATTTACTGCCAAGTTGGTTTTAGAATGAAACAACTATTATGTAACGAAGGAGGCTCCTATAAAATGATGAATGCCTGAACTATTGTAATAAGGAGAATCATTGATGATTTAATAGAAAATCCAATCCCTTGCCCCGTGGATGTTTCCTTCACACCCTGTCAAGGTTTTACCACGTAAATATTGTGTTTTTACTTGTTCCTTTTCATTTAGTTTAATTTAGTTTCAGTTATATATTTCTTGGTCAATTAACTACTCAAACAACACTTATCACCCTGGTTTTTCTTGAAAAGCTCCTTTATAAGCCTTCTGTGCATTTTTTTTGGAACTTATGAACCTTGTTGCCATGGTCAGAAGCTTTGGAATTCCTCCACATGCCTTGACTATCTTATTCATTTGGCTGGAATCCAATTGCTTCTCCTTATCACCCAGTTTTTTCTTGAAAAGCTTCGTTGCATTTTTATTGACAAGGCTTTCAATAGCAAATAAATTTGTTTGTATTCTGTGCTCTTTGCACACTGTCACTGCATTACTATCTCGTGTAGTGATAAGCAACCTCAGTTTTTCTGCAACTCCCATATTATGAGGCAAAAGTTGTTCAAATGCATCTCGGCCTAATTCAACTTTATCTAGGAGAAAAGCATTGTCTATATAAATGAAGGCCACCTCTTCTTTTAACAAGAGACGAATTTCTTGCTGTCCTTGCTCAAATATTCTAATATTTGGCATAGTGTCCTCATCTTTGTTTGTTCCCATCCTCAGATATTTTATTATATATTTTTGCAACTCTATTACATTTGGAGTCATTTCTATGGTCTCAAACATTCTAACCATGGTGTATTTACATGCTTTTATATTATTTTGATCAAACAATGTTGCAAACACAACATTGGCAAGGGTGGTCTTTCCCATTCCCCCAAACCCATGGATAACAACTACTATTGCATTTTTCTCACTTCTACATTCCACAAGTTCTATAACTTTTTCCAATGGGTCTTTAATTCCAACTTTTTTAACAATATTAAAACATCAAGTATATCACACCACTCTCATAAAGAGTAAAACAATAATTCCATATAAACATACAAATAAATGTTAATACCTGGTACAAATTATCTGCATTTGTAGGGTATTCTATGTGTACTGGCTTTTTCCGACATGGCCTATTGGCTCTAAAAAGACAGAGACTCATCCTTTTGTACATAACTCTATACTTTTTTCTTAACACCTCGTGAAATGCAAGCATGTCTTTCTTGTTCACGGACATTAAAAAAATTCTGCAACGAGTAAAATTCAATGAACAAAGAGGCCTCCACAAGATATACATATCAACATCCATTTAAACACAATGTTTAATTGTAGCATGGGTTAATCACCTAGAAAACGTTGAAGAGTCTATTTGAGTGCAACACATGATAGAGGCTTCCAGTATCAGCTCGGTTGCTTTTCTGATTGGACCCTCCATCTACTCATTTAACCAAGGTTCTCCTTGAATATCCTTAACATGTTTTGCCAACGAGTTCATTTCGTTCAACAGACTCAGGCACTCCTCTTTGATATCAGAAACATCTTCAAATCTTTCCAAAATTGTAGTGACTACAAGAAGGCCAGAAATATCCAAGCTTGCGTGCCCTATTCCTTTTAAGAGATCGACAACGATAGTTTTTTCTGCACTAGAACCTTGAGACAAAATAATATCTTTCAGAACGGAATTTAGATTTGATATTAATTACAGTGAGGGGAAAAACCAAGCTTTTCTTAATCTCAGATTCATTGTCTCGTTGAATATAAAATTCGACTGTGAGGATTGAAACGTACCACTGTGGAAGCAAACTCTTTTACCCCCGTGAAGAACTCCTTCAACTTCAAGAAGTCCTTGGAGGTGATCCTAGACCAAAACCTGTAAGTCAGAAATTTCAAATTTTTCTTTGACGATTTTTCCTAGGAAAACATGAAAATGCGGTATATTCAATTTTTCAGGTCATCACATACTAACAAAACTAAATCTAATATAATTCCCATTTACATAATAGGATAGAATGATTGCAAATTTACAGAACAGTGTAACATATCCTTGACTTATACTGATTGAAAATTTCTCTATTATCAGTTTAACATTAAATTTTTATCAAAATCTGAAATTGGATAAAAATACTTGAATAAGACCCATAAACGTCCTTATTATTGGTTTAATTTCAAAATATTCCCATCCTATGAATAAATCTATCTAAAATTACCTCAAGTACTTCCAAGAGCTCACTTATATAATTGAAAAGTTCATCGAGATTTATGTTTCCCTCTTTGTTGTCCATTGTGATTTCAGCAGCTTCCTAAATGGTGGTAGTAAGATCAGACATCTTTGAAACACTGGAAGAAGAAGAGCCATCACATTTTAATGGAGCACATGTGGAGCCTCACTTTTTAGATGGATCGCCCTTATCCTCTTCAATAGTACATGGAGCGCGTAGGGAGCCTCCCTTTTTAGACAGATCGCCCTTACCCTCTTCAATAGGAGACGGAGCACGTAGGGAGGCCCCTTTCTCAAAAGGGAAGCCGCATTCTTCAATATGAGATGGATCGCCCTTACACTTTGGTTGAGCGAGTGGTAGAGCAAGTGGGAGGGAAGAAAACAAGCCATTTGGTCATGATGTCAAACACGGTGATGTCAAACACAAGAAGAATTTTGACACCTTCAGTTTGAGGAAAGAAATTATATTTGACATCACGGCAAAAGGAATGAAGGAAACGATGGGAAGGAATTAGGAGCAATCAACAATGGTATCAGAAGGGAGGGAATGAAAAAGGGTTCTGAGTAATTTCACTGAAATTCTCTTATAGTTTCACGGGGCAATTATATAAATACCGAAGGGACTGAAAAAGGGTTCACATCACTCACTGAAATTGCTATGTAAGACAATGGTTGGATATTTATATAAGATCACAAAGATAAATTACCAAATTACCATACAATGAGAATGCCTTTAAACATTAAAAAGTAAAGTAAGGGTAGACCTAGTTGTCAAGGTGGGTTGTTAACTTCTTCTCCACCAAGGTGGGTTGTTAACTTCTTCTCCACCTTAGCCCGCTTCTTCTCAAAATGACATGTTAAGCATGATGAGGATAGAGGAATAAGACATCTAAGAAAAAGAAAATCTAAATCACAAATTACCAATGCACTATGGTTAATTTTTATTTTATTTTTAATATGATTAGTATCACTAATAGTTAGGTTTCATAGTGTCAGGTTTTAAACGTTGTAGAAGAACAACCCAAACACTGTAGTTTAAAGAGAATGTTTTTTTTGTTTTCCTTGAAAATTGTGGAAATTCAGGTAAGATTTTCAGAAAATTTGGCAAGGATTTTTGAAAATCTAATTTAGATGTTAAATTTTAAGGTTTTCGGTGTCCCAAAAGTTTTTGATGGTGCTATATCTATTTCTACAATCAAAAACATGATTCAAACACTGATATTGCAAGATTTCTTGAATTTTTTTTTACCCAAATTCAGACATTTATTAACAGTCCAAGAAATTCTTCCACCTCAATGGACAAAAACCAAAGCAAATAAATGATTAATATATGATTACTAGTCTCACACTAACAATATTGGAAAACATCCATTTATGCAAATGTAATCTCTCTCTACGTTGACTTTGGATTTTAAGGGTAGCCATTTTGCATAGACGCACAACTCAGTAGAGTTGAGTGTAGTTAGTTTAACTAGTAATCTATTCTTTTGGTAAGAAATTGGCTTATAATTATAGTTGAGATTGTTAATTTTTTCATTTAAAATGTATTAAATGAATTCAAGATTATAAATGGTAAAATTTAAATTAATTATTAAAAAAATAAAAATTGTGCAACTCAAATTTATTATTCTAAAAATTATTTTACTATTTTTTCTAAAATTAATATACTAAATAGATTTTTAAAATATGATAATTATTATATAATAAATATTACACAAATTATTACTAACAACTCAAGACAAAATTAACATATTCAAAAGATGATAAATTATTGTGGATGGCCATTTAGTCAATTTAACAGTACGATCTTACTTTCAAAATGACGCGGAGAATGATCTTTACAATAACCATATCACTAGGAAGATCATTATTGTGAAGATCATTCTCTGTATCATTTCGTAGTAGAATTATTAAATATGATAAATTATTTCACAGTAGAATCAAGGAGAATCCAATGACGAGGATCTCCAAGGCAAGTTCAGTGATCCTCTTCTACAAAAATCTCCAACAAGAGAAGGGTATGTCCATTGTCCAAGGAATGCAAACCCTAGAGCTAGTGTTTCAAACCATCCTTCCATTAGAGCTTCCAACTTGATGCAATCTAGATAAATATTAAGAGTGTTCATTAACTAACATTGGAATCAATGAAAAAACCATTCAACAATATCCCCCTTTGTCATTGTTGGAAACAGTCGTACTCTTCAAATGATCACTACTTCCCCTGACTTTGAAACTTGATCTTCTTCTCCTGATTTATCCCACCCTTTGAAATCAATGGAAAAGGGTGACTCCCCTGATAATATTCCTGCTTCTATGGACCTAGAACCTGCCTTCCTCAGCCTTCCTTCAAGATACTTACTATGTCAAAATTCCTTGGTCAATGCTTGTTGTACTAAACAACCTAGCTCCCCTTGACATGTTATGCTTGATACAAATTTCCAGAGTTGATTCTATCTATCAAAATGGATCAACTTTGCATACTACTCCACTAAAAATAACATAATGTTGAAATCCATTCATATTTACCAAATGTCAGCTTGTCAAAAAGAAAGATCTTCAAAAGCACAACTGCTACTAGACTCCCCCTTTTCATTATTTGGGGAGTCAACAAGTTGGGTTCTTCAAAATAATGTATGAATTAGCTCTACGGTCATATCATCTTAAATCATGTCATAGTATAATGTACCTTTTGATTCTTCATGATCGTTTCCTTTTACAAATACTGAAAGCATGACTGCAGAAACATTTTTATTTACTTGATCTTCATCCTTTTCCTTTCTTCTCCAAACCTTCTTGTACTTGATGTTTGGGTTGTCATTCATGGAGGATTCCATCTTGTACCTACAATCATGAGCTATTCCCCCATAGATGGCATTTGTAACTTTCAATGTTGGGCTTGAATGGTTGAATTAGTGACATATACTTTATGCTGACATAGTTTGTTTGAAATTTGCCTTGTGATCCTACAAACCTGCTTCTAGGGTCCTCATCATGTCTTTGAGGATCAGTCCTAACACACACTTGAAATCCATAGCCATGTGCCTAAAGTTATAACATGAAAAAAATTACCATTAAACATGATAGGGTACTTGGATTTGTTGTGATTTATTCTTGGAGAAGGCACAACCTTGTTCGTGAATCCTTCATCATTGCTTCTGAGAGCTACAACATTTTTAACCATCTTCTGTCCTTTATCATGATTTGAATTTTGAGGGATCCTACTATTAGCCTTCTCATCAATCTTGTTTTTCGGGGACTTGGAGCTTGTGCCTTCATTGCATGTAACTACTTCTTTTGCATTTATCTTCAACTGATGCAATTCTTGATCTTTTCTTTCCATATCCTGCAAGTGTTCCTTTTTCCATTCCTTGAGCTTGTTGATTTCAAATAGGGAAATGTCAAGTTCTCCATGCTTTTGAACATGGTCTTCTAGAAATCTTATTTTCAACAATTTCCTTTTTTCTTCTGCCTCATCTACTTGCAATTTTAGAAGAGTGATATTTTTAGTTTCTTTCTTGAATTCTTGTTTTTGTTCCTTTTGCCTCTCATTTTCATTTCTGAGCCTACTGATTTAAACTAAAGTTGCAACTATTTCCTTTTATTTTTTATCAAATTCAATTATTTAACTCTAAATAGATTCCTTTAATTGCTTCTCCAGGTATTTCTCTTTGATTTATGCTTCATGCACTTGTTTCTTAAGCCTATTAATCTCTACAATAGCTACATCAAGTTCTTGTTTCTTTTGATTGACTTCTTCCTTGAGCTTGCAATTTTCTTCCTATGTGTTCTTTAGATCTTTCAAAGCATTGATTAATACATCTTCCTCTTATTCGTCTTCTTCCTCATTGTCAGAATCTTCCTGCTTATAACCTTAGGGATAATTGCTATTGATAAACCCTTCACTACAACAGTGGCACTAGCTCTAGTGAGTGATATGAGTGACATGGGAAATTATCTCGCCACATCATCATCGTATCCTCTCTTCCTCTCAAAGAACCCCATCCATTGATGCCTTGTAAAAATTTCCACCACAGGAGGATGTTGGTGGATTCTTGCTGTGTTGGTGGGTTCTCTTTTATTGAAGTCTCCTATCATATTTCCCTAGTAATTCTTGATGTTTGGGTGGACACAGTTCAAGACTTCGGTAGGTGAGGAAGTTTTGGAATTTAACCATTAGTGACATGCAATACAATCTTTCTATCCTTATATGCACTGCAAATTCCTAACCGAATTGAGGATTTCTTCTTCTTAAATGGAAAATATAGAAGGTATGGCACCTACCTCCCTCTGCTATGTTCTGGTGATGAAAACCCTTGATTTGATATCCTTTCATGTCCATTGATAGCTCTATAGGCCAATCTCCATGTATCCTGTAGGTTTCCTGCTTGTTGTAGGTGCTCACTGTTTCCTGTAGGTGCTATTTCAGGAATGCCGAGAGTAACCTCCTTTTTTGATGAATCATCAATGTTTCCTCTTCCTTCCTCATATGGGAGTCAGTGTTTTTATTTCTATTTATGGATGATTATGTTGGGTGGTGTGTGGGCTGGCCGAGTACGAGTCCCTTCTTTTGGACCATTAGTCCCACTACCAATCAATCATATCACCTTGCCTTGTAATCATCTCCCACTCTTATCCTCCGTAACTTAACCATTTTTGGATTCATTCCCCTTTTTATTTTTATTTGACCTTGACACATGTGTACTGGTCTAACGGTTGTCTTCTCGTTATCTGACTGAGGGTGGCCAAGTTAACTGGCCACCTTCTCTTATAAAATCAACTCCCGCATTATTCCTAAAATTTTGATCATATCATACTTATGAGAGAGAATTGGTAAGATGACATAGTTGTGGATCCTTTTCTTCATTGATGATGCATGCTAGAGAGTGGTGCCACTTTGTTGTGCTTTTCAAGCTGCATATTTTCACTGTATATTTCCTCTTTTGATGTTTTGTTCCTTTTGATGATGTACAGGTGTTGGACCTTGTTGCCGCTGATCTTCCTACTGCTGCTTAGCTCTGGAGGAGCTTCCTCATCCTTGTATCCCATATGCTGAAGATGGTTGCAGTGTCTATGGTTTCTTTTGTGAGATAGGTTGCTACAAGATTTCCTACAAGGTGTCTATAGGATGTCATGTAGCTGCCTTTCCCTTAAACTCTTGCATTTTCCCTCGGATTTGAAGTGGAAGGGGTGTCGAAATGAGTGGAGAATGGGTTATGGAATGGTAGGTGAGGGATGTTACTATTGGTATGCCTTCTCTTTCCTTTTTATCTCTCTCCCTTTTTTCTCTTATCTTTTTTTTGTATTTTTTTATAACTTGATTTCTTTGATGGATACAGGGCGACATGGTTATGAAATGTATTCACTATGATGTGCCAAGGTAAACGGTTTTTTTTCAATCAAGAATAGGCTTGTGTCACCACTTTGCCATTGTACTTCTCTTCTTGTGGTTTTCAAGACCTCTTGTAATTTCTACAGGAAACTCCTATAGTATTACAGGGAATCCTTTAGAAATACAAAACTGCTTGAAATGATTTGGAGTGGACTATAATTTGTGATTTTTTTTATTTGAGGAAGAAATTATCAATTTTTAGATATTAAAAAAGTAAATTAAAATACTCTTCTTAAATATGTTAGATAGATGTGACGTTGTTGAAGCTGTAAAATAGTCATACTTTTTTTTTTTGAAATTCAATTTTTATGGTTTGGACTAAAAGTATGCTATATTCTTGTTATGTCCTTTAAATCAAGAAAAAGGTTTTTATTACTAACTTTCTTGCATTTATAAATATATATGTTTATCATCATTGTACCTAGTTACTATTTTATATGTATCTAATACAATTAGGAAATTACCGTAGAAGATCTAATGAGGCTTAATGTTATGAAAATACAAAACGAATACTACTTGAAGGGAAGAGAAGGGTTATAAGGGTTACACATCAATTTAAATGGTTAAATTTATTTTAAATTTTTAATATTGACAGGTTAAAATAAACTATTCTTTTCTTGTGAAAATGAAAATAAATTTAAAATTTCATGCATATCTCACACATCACACCTCCTAATATGTCAATTTGTGCAAACGTCACATGAATGATCTTATATTTAGACAAAAACTCCAAGTATAGTTGAATGAGCACACATAAATGGCATTAGTTCGCCAGTTTTACACTTTACATAGGAATTATGGAGAGGGAATTCAAAAGGACCATTTATTTATTAATCCTACCGACATCATTTCTCAAATGCAATGAAATTGTTTTTTTATTTTATTTTAGGGAAATGTGCCAATCATTCAAACAATTGCAATGAGTGTCTAAATGAAATCAAATATCATATTAATTTAAGGATATAACTGTAATGTCTAATTAAAATAAAAACATTGTTTAAAATCCCCAACAACACAATGTTCCTACAGAATATAACTTATTAATATCTTTTGCCATAAAAGTTATAGGGCTAATGATGGTTGTACATGTGCATTATGATGAAAAACACCATGATCTCCAAAAGGGCAAAGAAATAACATTATTGTTTATTAACAAAAATGAATCTTTAAGTTGAAAATTACTTATTCAATATTCAATTTTTGAGAATAAGGAATCAAACTTGTGTTGAATTCAATTTTGATCCATGGTGTCAACTATTTTGTTTGCATGTTGAGTAGACATAAAGAAAACATGAAGGTATTATTCATTAATCCAAGTAAGTAGAGTCGGTCGTAAATGCAAGCAAGAAAAGCATATAATTTTCCTAGTTGGGGCCATGGAAAATTGGTAGGTACCATTTGTAAATCCAAATAGTGAAAGGATGGGGAGTTTATTCTTGTTCAAATTGTTTCTCCTTTTGAAAAGTAAGAGGATTAACAACAACCAAAGATTTTAATCTTCAACATCTACCACTTAGATGTAAATTTTCAATAAATAAATAATACATGCATAGTCTCTATAGAAATAGTATTCTAATTTATAACTTTTCATTTCTTTAACTATTATGATAAGGGAAATTTTTTTAATTCTTGTTTTATTTTTAATAGTCATAATATATAGAAAACAAACTATAAAAATAATGAGATGTTATGAAAAGTTCTCTTATTATTGAATATTTAATAATATTGCCTTTTAATTTGATAAGCAATTTTATTTTCATTTTCATTTGCAACAAAATAAATTTATATTTATTTATTTAAATAAGATAAAAAAGAAAAAAATAACTTTATATCTTTATATGACAAGTTAAAGCATTGGGGAAGGCATTAACAACTTCAATTTTCAACCCTGATTATGTACTTTAATTTGACTTCTGATCACAATAATTTTATTTTTAATTACTTTATGTTATGTAAATCATATAATAATTGTAATTGTATTTCTTTATGCTATAATTTATTGCATTAAATTGTTTTTATACTATGTTAAATTAATTTAAATACTACTATATTCAATATATTTATTATGTTTGGTTTTTACCTTGTTATATTATATTTATATGATAATTTAATTTAATACAATTAACTTCCATTTAATTGATTTTGTTGTATATAGTAATATATATTTATGTTAGTTTTATTTTATTGAATTAATATTATGTTACACCATTGTGTTAAATTGTTTTTATGCTCTTTTAAATTAATTTAAATAATGTTTTTTTTTTTTACATTTTACTTCTGGAATTGAAATACATAGATAACAATATTCGTGTAGAGGGAGTTTTAAAAAGCTCAGACCTCAACCTTTGTCACTTGTATGAGCCATTGAACATTACCTATATACAAAAGACCATTACATTTGGGCATTGTGAGGCATAATCCGTCTCCTAAACAAAGATACATTAAAACCACATTGTATAAATTGGAACAAGTCATACTATACTAACATCTTAAAGAGCCACAAGAGACAGCCCATGAGCCACAAAAGAAAGCCCCCAAGTGCCTAATGGAAACCACCATCCCACTGAAGATAAGACCATAGAATGCCCATGAAACAACAAACCATCACCACTCAAAAACCCATCAGTCCAGTGGTATATTTCCATGCTCATGTATGCAAAGTCGTATATTCACCAGTGATATATTTCCATGCTCATGTATGCAAACCACCAGTGATATATTTCCATGCTCATGTATGCAAACCACGAGCAATGTACCCCCATCAATCATATATTCACCAGTGGTATATTTCCATGCTCATGTATGCAAAGTGGTATATTTCCATGCTCATGTATGCAAACCACCAGCAATATACCTCATGTATGTAAAGTCGTATTCACGAGTAGTATATTTCCATGCTCATGTATACAAACCACCAACAATGTAGCTCATGCATGCAAAGTCATATATTCACCAGTCAGTAGTATATTTCCATGCTCATGTATGCAAACCACCAGCAATGTAGCTTCAGCATGCAAAGTCATATATTCACCAACCATCAATGTACCAACCCCATCTAATAAAAAATTACGAGCTCAAAGGTGATAGGCTCAAAGCTCTAAACCTTGTCCCATCCACCATAATTATTACCATGTTGTATTATATTTATTTCATAATTTCATTTTATTTAATTTATTTTGTTTTATGCAGTACTCATTACTTTATATTTATTACTTAATTAAATGTAGAATTATTATTTTATATTAATTAATTTTATATATAATTAATATCAAAGTTATAAACATGGTGTATTAATTATTTTTATTATTTTAAAATGATTTTATTTATAGCTTAATATCATAGAGTTGTGTGATTATTTTTCTATTTAATATGGAGTTTGACATTAGAAAAAATTGGATAACAAGAAATCACTTTAATATGTCAAAATATTTCCATTTTAGATAAAATTTATAAAAGTTTTATGTATAGAAAATAATTGAAATTAAAAAATTCTTATCAATATATAACTTTTACAAGTCACAACAAGAAAGCTATACTTAATTATTTCATTATTAAAACAGTTAATTCATAGAAAAAGATAATAATGAATAATTATTTTTGAAAAGGCACTTGATTTATTTTTACAAAATTTTAATAATTACATTATTAAACAATATAAATATTTTTTTTTTTATTTAAAAACATTGATTTAGAAAAAAAGATTAAGAAACCAAATGTGAAAACTAAAATAACAAATTAAGTTTAGTTAAGAAATAAAATGTACATATAAAAATAAAAATTTATTGAAATAAAAATATGAATAATGTCAAAGATAAAATGTCTTTTATTACAACTAATTGGACTTTCTATACCAATAAAATTGGTCTAATCAAATACACACAATAGTCCCCCAGCTAAAAAAAGAAGGTTGGAAAAATACAATTACATGCTATAAACCAATAACTATATATTATAACTAACTGAAAATGAGTAATGGTGCCTCTTGCCTCTTGAATGGTTGGAAGTTGCTATTAATTATAACAACTGAAAATGAGTAATGGTGCCTCCTTGCCTTTGAAGAGTTGGAAGTTGTTCAATACACATTTATAAAGTAGGGTATTATGTATCCTTGGGAAAGTCGTTAGCCGCACCAGCAGCATCCTCATGAGCATCATCAGCGTTATCAGCACCAACAAACAATTGCTCTAATTCAACCAAAATCTCTTTCCGACTTTCTTTAGTACCTTTCATCAATTGTGTCATCAATTCTTTTGCTTTGCCATTTTGATGTTCTTCACATAATAATTCTACTATTTCTTTTCCCTTCTCTGTTATTAAATTTCCATCTTCGTCCATTATAACCATCCATAAATAACTCTCCTCCTTTTCTCTTGGATAAATAAAATTCAATAAAGAATAAATTTTATTTAGCTTCTCATCCTTATCATCTATTTCAGCCGTTGCTTCTTTAACGGAGGAAATACGTGCCCAAAATCGCATAACTTCATGCTCAGATAAATTTAACAAAGACATCCCCTGCATCTCCGCTTGTACCATCTTCGATGATTTCATTGGTAAATAATTTCTACCAATGGCAGCAGTGAACCGTGCATATTGGTAATTCTGGAATTCAAATTTAGGAATATAAATGATGTAAATGCTATCACTCCACTCCATCAACAAATTGTTTATGGAATTTGTAAACTCCCTGTTGTCGGAGGTATATAAGCAGATCATCTTTTGCTCACGCATTGCCCTTTTCACCTTTTCATCCTCAACCACAACACAAGCAAAAGTGTTGGAAATAAGGATAAAAATAAAATAATATTAAATAGAAAAGCGTTGGAAATAAAGATAGAAATTTAAAAAAAAAGTTCAAAAATAAAAATGAATGACAGAATATTTGAAACAAACAAATAACCACTTACCTGCTCCGATACACTTTCCAAATGCTTGAAAAGAAACAATACATTAGGCATACTCTTCATCTCTCTCACTTCTTTTTCCATCAATTCCTTGTATTTCTCCTCCGTGAAGGGATAAGCATCTGTTCCCCATGCGTTTACCATGCGCAATAGCCCCCCAGGGTTATGCGCTGCCATTGTGCCGTTGCTTTCTATTATCCTCATTATGTTCGGGTGCCACGTGTTCCAGCTCCACTTGGCCGGTCCTTCAAAGAGCAGTGGACTCCCTTCAACGAGAAAATACTTAGTTGCATTCGTCAGCTGCCACGGATTTTGGATGCCCAACCACGGAACTGTTGGCTATTTTTACTTCTGTTTGAGATGGATAAATACCAAAACCATAAAATATAAAACACAGAGCCTATGCTCTGTTTGCTTTGCTCCAAGATCTTTTACACAGAGAAGTCTTTTAAAATTATTACACAGGACAGAGTATTTCACCACCATAAAATTTCCATTCATTAAACAAAAAAAACATTTACATATTCATCCTCTTTCACTCAGAGGGATTCACCAAAACATTTACTCTGCCTCCTATGAAATTTACACCACCGTGTGTAAATATTTCATTTACATTCACTGCTGTGTGAAAACAAAATTACAGGGAGTTACTGATTTACCTTTTCACCTGTGTGAAACAATTCATGGATTTGGAACTAAACAAGCCACTGGTTTTTCATTCACTTCTCCTCCTGCACTGCTGTGCAAACTTTTCATTTTACATTACAAAAGACAAAGAAAATCTTTTTTTTTTTTACTTCTGCTGCATAAAAATCCATGGTTTTTATTCGATGCTACAGAGCCCTGTTTCTCTTCACACCATATGCAAAAATCCCCGTGTGTAATAATAAAATTACATCTATGGAGTCAACGCTCCTAAGTTAAAAACATATGCCAAAAAAAATAATTAAAAAAAACATTATAGTTTCCGCCCATACTCCATATTAAATTTATGCCCATGCCTGCCCTATGAAATCATAAAGACTTTTACCTAAGTTAATGACACCTTCAGTAAAAACATTAAATAAAACGTGCCGTAAAAGTAAAATTAAAGTTCGGGCAGGTTGAGTGAAATCCTTGTCCGTCGACCTGATCGGACGCAATTCGCTCACCAC
>APFE031395019.1:0-37565 GCA_000404065.3 Pinus taeda
ATCCCCTGATGCAAACAAGAAACAACAATGTGTTGGTTTACCTGGTCATAAATTCTTCATATCTCAATCTTCATTTATGCTTCTTCTTCCCTTAAAATTTACTTCACATGAGCTTCATATGTGCCAGGTAACTAATACATAACACCTCAATCATCTCTCACACCTTCTCCCACTCTCTAACTAACTTTTTCCTTCCAAAATCATATCTTTTATAAAGATAGTTTGTTGGTTGTTTGTATGCCACATAAGAAGATGAAGTGAACATGCTTGACTCTTTTCCTTCCACTTATTCATTTCCAAACTCTTCATATTTTGAATATTGTAACACCAAAGAATAAACGCTCCATCCAATATCATTTTGCATCCATATATAATGAACAAACACATCAACATAATGCCAACATCATATAACATTATAACAATAACATATGATTATAGAATTGAGCATTCATTCCTTATGATCAATAACAATATTTTCCATTAATCCATCAAAATGATCTTCATGTCATTGTCTCAACAACCTTTCATTTGCTTTCATGGAGTCTTGCCTTACATTTGTTGCCATGGAGTCTTTCCTTACCTTTCTTGGAGTATTGCATTGCATCACAACAATTTTTCTCAACAAATTAATGTCACAACAAATTATTTGATACGCAATATCTGCAACACTATCCAAGCATATCACAACTCCTTTATGCTTTTACCTTGCATTACATCAACATGACTCATCTTCAACACAATCATCAAGTCATCATCACAACATATGCAAGCATAACTCAAACTGTTTGTTTACACCAACTGTGCCATGATATTAATCATATGCAAACATGCCAACATATCACCATGCCATATCACTTGTTGCTACTCCTTTGCTTTGCTACTACTGCATACCTTCAATGCTCATGCATCCCTTGTTGTTATTATTTCCTTGTTGTTCCTTTGCCTTTGACTTTGTATTGCCTTGTTGTTGCTCCTTTTCCTTGCTTCTGCATACCTTGTTGTTGCTACTTGTCTTGTTATGTTGCTCATTTCCTTGTTGCTACTTTGCTACTCCTTTGCCATCAATGACAATAATGTCATCAGACGCTTTCTCATCTGGTTATAGGTGCATCAGGTTGTAGTTGCTCTGAAATTCGACTTTGTCAGGGGTTCAAGGGTGATAAGCAGGTTAGACATCAAAACATGGGATTTCATAAATGAGAACGCAGGAAGCTAATGATGAAAGTTTTAATTTGGGTGGTAGGAAAAATGTCGTATCATACTCGTTGTGCTGCAAACAAATCCTACGACAAAGATGGAGAACGTATGGGAAATGAAGAAGAAGAACATTTAGGAGATAGAGATGGAGAACATTTTGGAGATGGAGACAAAGAACATTTAGGAGATGGAGATGAAGAGGGAAAGGGCCCATAGTGAATTGACGAGGGTCAGCAAGAGAGGGGACACTGGCAATGGCAGCCCACAAAAAACAAAGGGTAAATCTTTGACTTATTAGACAATGCCTTTTGAAACAATGTGTATGGAGTCTGAAATAGTAGACACATTGTTTACTCAAATCATTGGACTAGTAAGTCAAATCAGATCTTATAGTGAAACACTTGAAGAAAAGAAAGTGGTTGAAAAGATTCTAAAAATTTTACCAACAAAATTTGAATCTGTTGTTTTGACCATAAAGGAGAGAAAATATATCTCATCGTTCTCAATGTGAAGGCCTCTTTTAAGGAAACCACAAGCCATGCTACTACTTGTTTAAGATTGCATAAGCTCATCCCACCGCCAATCGAGTCTTTTCCATCCAATTTCTCATGTACCCTTGGCCACAAACGATCAAAATGATAAGTTCTTATCTTTTGAGGTCATAAATTTTGAGGCCATTATATCTCTTCACAACTTTAGATCAAACAAAACAATGAAAAATGAGAAATACCATAGAGAAGAGAAAGCCAAAAGTTCTTACACTTTCGATTGAGTTATGTTGTTGATTCAAAAAACATAGGTCCAAATATCAATTTTCACTAAGTTTGTCGTTGGAGTGTTGATTGTTACAGATATCATATTTTTTTTATCAAACACTTAACCATAGTTGATTGAGGTTGCAACTTGATGTAAACAAATAAAAAGTCCCATGAGGTTGGTTTGTGAAGGGTTTAGTTCCCACTATGTCACAGGTTCAAATCTCATAGGGAGAGGTCGAGGATGGAAGCCACTTTGGGGAATTAAACTATCCCAAGAGATGTCCAAACTTAACCAAGCTTCACACAATTAGCATCCCACTGGTACATCGATCGATCTTCCACCCAACATTAGGATTGGCATGGCTTCGTTTCAAACTAGTTAAAAATAAAAATAAATGTTTGTGTCAACCTCTTTTAAGGAAACTACAAGCCATGCTATTGTTTGTTTGAGATGGCATAAGCTCATCCTACTACTAACCAGAGCTATACCACCCTGTTTCCCACTTGAAATTGACACTGAATTTGAAATTGTATTGGACATACAAAAATCCATGTTCATAGATATTGTAACATTAACATAGGGTTATTTTTACTAAAAATAGTTTTGGGAAGCATGATGCATGTTTTATGTTCGGATCATATCTCGAATGAGATTTCGAGTGACAATTTTAAGTAATTCATACTAAAATTGAGATTTTTTCATATTGAATCGATGTCGAATTTTGGGTTGTGCTGGACTAACAAAGCACATCCTTAGGTATATTACGTTAATGTATGGCTTATTCTTTGTCCTTTGTGCCTCATTTATTTTTGTGTCTTCCAAGTTTGAATAATATGGAGAATGAGATTTCTTTTTAAAATTGTGGTTTGTTTCATATTAAGAAAGATATTTTTTTTCAGTGGTGACACTTCTTAATAATTCATATTGGAAATAAGATTTTTCTAGGTTTGATTCATAGTTACCACGTTTGGATTTAAATTTGGATTTTGATTTAATAGTTCATATTGGAAATGAGAATTTTTCTGGGCTTGATTCATACTTACCAAGTTTGCATTTGAATTTGGATTTAGTTCAATTTGATATAGAAAATGTTAGTCTATTTAAAATTCAATATGGGAAAAATTTGGGAGTATCTATCTTACCACTATTGAAAAATGTGTTTTTTTTTTTTACTTTTAAAAAATCTAAATTTATAATCTTGATATTCAATGTCTCATACTCCTCGAATATTGTTTCCAATCAAGTTATGGAAGTTGCAAACAAAATTAGGTATTGAGACCATAAAAAAAGCTCATGCTGAATGGAAATGAATGAAATGGAATGAGGAGAATGAACTCTTTTGACAAAAAAAAAAGAAAAAAATAACATTCCAAAAAGCCTACAAACCATATTATCTATTTTCTCAACAAAATTTTCAAAAACAAAATTCCAACAAATTTTATTATAAATCTTATTACAAATAAATAGTTAGATATTATTAATGTTACTCCTTATTAATGCCATATAAAAAAAATATTAAAATTTAAAATTTAAGAAAATGGTAAAAAAAAAATTGAAAATTTCTAATCATAAAATAATATCCACAAAATTCTTCACCATATGAGAATGACTTTTTAAATATTTTACTTTGAGATGAAAGTTTAAGTAACAAGATGCTTATTTTTGCATTTTTATATTTAGTTTTTCAATTTTTTAAAACAAAATACTCATGGTCTTTTTTTTAATATTACTTGTTAAATTGCTACTCTACCTAATAATGATAGAATTAAAGTGGTTGCAGGTAGTTTTCGTGGTGGCTAAACAAATATCCAAGTATTCTGAGAATAACATTATTATGCTACTACTCTGTCTAATAATATCAAAACTGTTTTTCAGAAGAAAAAGCTGTGTAATATTTATATTATATATAAAAGAAGCATATACATTATGGAGAGGAAAGTATTTTTTCCGGTTAGTAAGGAAGTAGGATGGAACCCAAAAACTAATAGTATTTTTTCAGTATACATCTTTCTTTGTTAGATCAAGTATGAGGACTATTGCAAAGATATATACATACAAAAATAAAGTACTACCTGGCCATAAGACAATTGTATATATGTACGGGATCATGAAACATACCAAATGAAAGTCGACACTATATACCTGGCATGGAGAAAGGCTGAATGAAGTAAGTGATGGATTCTATAGTGATGCTCAGATGCCACATACCACATGGAGACTGCAAACCTTTCTTTGATAGTTCGTCTGCCAGCTCATTTTGCAAACGTTTTATATGTGTGATAGGGAAGAGCGTAGGCTTCCATAGAGTTGAAATCCTGCCCAGCCATCTAGAAAGACTGTCGTTTTTTTATATATTATTTTCCATTAACATTCTCTATGATGATTTTGGAGTCACCAAAGATGTTGATTGGGCCGATATCCAAAAATGAGCAGAATAAGAGCAGACCATGTAGAGCCATGGCCTCAGCTTTATTGTTGGTTCCAATGCCACCATTCCAAAAAATGGACTATTGAAGGTCCTTTCAAATGCAAATGTAAATGCCACATGCACATTTGCCATCTTTTGTTACACCGTCAAAGTGAGCCCATGGGATGGTATGCTGTTGTGGGGTTGGAGCACTAGTGTGATGCTTCAATTGTTGTGGAATATATGGGAGGATAGATAAATAATAGGGAATAACCTTGTCAAATATATGCCTGAAATACTCCTTGCAATTATGAAATATCCTTTTGTTTCTCCACTTCCAAATGAACGAGAAGACAATAAGTGGAATGGGACGCCAAGGGATTTTCTGTGAACCCCACCATTCATATGCATCCATAATGGAGGAATGCGATATTACAAGAAAACCAAAATGAGAAGCCAATTGCTTCCATAGGGTCCGAGTGAGGTGACAATTAAGAAAAATGTGCAGGTTATCTTCTGTTTCAGATAGGCAGATTGTGCATATGGCTGGCCCATGCCAGTTCCTTTTCTGCAGATTTTTCCATGGAAGATTTTTATTATGAAAGACTAGCAATGAAAAAAGTATAATTTTTAGTGGATAGCCAGATTTCCATAGAGTGTTGGGAAATAATTTCCGGGAGGCCTCCATTCACTCTTCTATCAAAGGGAGATGTATATCTCTAACTAAAAAATTAGACCTACCTTTCTTCACCTGCCATACAATGCTATCGCTATCCTCTGTTTTGAAAATCCTAGCATTCTTCATTCCCCAAATAATCTTGTTCCATTGGGTAGCCAATGTTTCATCAAGGCTGAGCGCTCTAGCCGATTTCCATCAAGGAATAGCACCTTGCCATCCATGAATGGCTTGAGCCCAATAGAAGAGACCTTTTTAATGAAGGAGCGTAATAATTTGTGTGGTGATTGGGAATTCCACCTCAACACCCAAGATTGCATCAATGCCAATTAGAATGTTGTTTCCTGTTTGAAATTTCCATATCAGATTCCTGTAGAAGAAAGGAAGAACCTTTTGAAAGCTCCTCTAAATAGCCGATCCTTGAGAGGGACCCATATATTTTTTCCTATACCAATAAATGACATCTTCATTCCCAAGATATTTCATCTTAATAGCATGGCTCCATAAACTGTTTCCAAAAACCACTCGCCATAGAGATTTGCATAATAGGGCCAAGCCAAAGAGACGAAGATTCATGATGCCCCAACCTCCCATTTTTTTAGGGTAGGAGATGTTAATCAGTTTTGTAAGATGGAATTTCTTCTTTTCCTTGCACCCTACCCAAATAAAGATGGCCATTAAGTTGTTTAATTTTTTAATGATAGCTGAAGGGATGCAGTACAAATGAGCCAAATAAACAGAAATTTGTGCAAGTACCGATTGTGAGAGAATCATTCTGTCAGCTAAAGATAAACATTTAAATTCCCATCCTGATATTCTTTTGTAAAATCTATTGATGATCCATGACGAATGAAATATGGTGTAGCCCGTGGGTTTTAGTTGGTAACCCAAATATTTCGTACCTTCTTTGATAGATACTGCCTGAATCTTATATAGTTGAGAGATATACTCCATATCATCCATATTGACCTTTCCATAGTGAAAAGTTGATTTTCCTTCGTTTATATATAAACTTGTCGCCCTTTGAAAGGATATTAAAATATCGTGCATAATATGCCATGTTTGTCTACAAAGCATAGCAAACATTCGAATATCATCCATGAAAAGGTTATGCGTAAAGAGATACCTCTGGATATGGAAAGAGGACAAATATTCCCCGCAACTACATCTCTTTTCAGGTGAAGACTAAGGGTATCCATAACAAGTATGAATAAAAGGGGAGATAGGGAGCAGCCCTGGTGAAAACCTCTTTCAGCCAAGAAGAACGAAGTGGGACGTCCATTAATGAGTATGGAAAAGTTGACTCCTTTCACACATGCGATAATCCAATTAGTACACTGATCATTTAGCCCGATCTTAATAAGAAGACATCTTAGATAGCTCCAGTCTAGGCAGTCGTAGGCTTTTTTTAGACCAATTTTAAGAATGGCAGCTCCTATATTTTTTATTTGCATTGAGTGCGAAGCTTCCTGAGCAATAGCCACTACCTCTAATATGTTCCTACCACTTAGAAAACCATGTTGTTCCTTTGAGAGATAAAATGAGAGATTGCCATAGATTCTTTCTGCTATAATTTTTGAGATGATTTTGTAGATGGTATTGCACAAAGATATAGGTCTATAGTCTGAAAAAGATAAGGAGTCCCTTTTTTTTGGGATCAATGCAATATAGCTAGAAGTAATGTTGTGATCAATTTTGCCTCTCATTCTGGTTTCTTCCACCAACCCCAAAATATCGCTTTTCATCATGTCAAAGAAATGGATGAAAATGTCAATGGTCCAGCCATCAGGGTCGGGGCATTTGTCTTTTTTAAAATATTTCATTACAGTGAGTAGCTCTTCCTCCGATACAACAACAAAAAGTTTGTCATTTTCTCCTTCATCAAACATACATGGGAAAGGTTCGATGCCCCACAAAATATCATTTGTCTCTCTGTTTGCGTCCCATTTATATGCCTTCTGAAAATTTTTGACAGCTTCTTTGGAGATATCTTCGTGAGTGTGCAGAATATTGCCCTCTTCACTCTTGATTTTCCATATAGAATTGTTAGCACGTCTTTTGCTTACAAAACGATGAAAGAACTTAGTGTTTTTATCTCCCTCCTTAAGCCAAGTGGCACGGCTTTTAAGCCACCATGTCATTTCTTAAATTGATAATAACTTCTATTTCTTTTTTTCTAGTTCCCAAATCTGAGCTTGGATACTCCATGGAATGGATTGAGTTGACATCTCATTGGCAATGTTTTTTAATTCATTTTTAATCTTTTGAATCTCTATACAGTTTGATTTTTTTCAGGGTCTTCCACTCTTTTACTTTTGATCGAAGACTCATTTTTCCAATCAAATTTTCCGATGGAGAAGCTCTGGTTGTAGGATTGCTAGATAGCCAAGCAATGCGGATAATGCTGTTGAAGGTCTCATCTTCAAGCCAAATCCTGTTGAACTTAAAAGGATAGCTTTTCTGCGAATTCTGATCCACCCATTGCAGTGTGATCAGACGATGGTCAGAAATAAAAACTGGGAGGGCTTGAGAGCTCAGGATGCCAAATTTTTCAAACAAATTTTCATGCATGATGAACCTGTCCAGTCTTTTAGCTATATAGGCCTCCCCCGACCTACCATTGTCCCACGTAGGTGACAAAGACTTTGGGCAAATGTCTACAAAGTTGTATTGCAGCAATGCTTCTCTGATTTTCTCCCTGATCAAGTCAGCATTTTTCCCTTTCCCCCAAACTTCGTCTAGTCCCAAAGTGCAATTTAGATCACCAGCAATGAGAAGCGATTCAATCTCCATAATACTGGAGGCAAGAAAAAAGTTCCAATAAGAAACTCTGTCTTTGTAGGGAGCATAAATGTTTAGTATATGGAATCAGTCAGCACAACCTCTATGTTTAGCAATAATCAAGATTCCCCCAAGGCATCGGAATGTTTTTGTAGAGACCCATATCGGATCCTAGAGAACCGCTAATCCTCTGGAAAGACCAGCCGCCTCTATTACCACAATATACCAGGATGGAAGCATACACTTGAAAAAAGAGATAGTGTCCTGTCTATCGTGCATGGTTTCCTGTATTAAAATCATCCTATAAGGATAAGAAAGAAATAAATCTTTTAGAGCTAGAAACTTAGGGTCAGCTCCAAGACCCCTTATGTTGATAAAGAGGATGTTCATCATTTGAGACTCTTTTCAGGAAAATCTGCTCAAAGAGGCCCATTTTTAGTAAAATTGGAAATGGGTATATCAACAAGGGAGGATTCCTGATAATTCAGATTAGGAATGCCTTTTCTCCCCCTAAAGTGTCTACTGTCCCTGTTTTGTTTTCGATGAACAGTGATATTCTTCCCTGAATTAGGACTAATGACAGGAGAAGAAGATTTTCGGGGTTTATGAATAGTCAAGGGAAGCAAGCGACGAGAATCCCTCTATAGAAGCATGTCGAGATCACTACCAATAGAGTTAGAGGGGGATGGGAAAGGTGAAGCAGGGGGCAAAACAGTGGTCATGGGGGCTTTACCCTTGGAAGATATAACTGAGCGATTTGGAGTAAAATGAATCGAGGAAGATGGGGAAGCTTTCATAGGGGAGCATCCATATCTAACAAGTGATGAGGAGGAAGAGGGGATAATTTGTATGTCTATATTCTGTAGGGAAGGGAAACACGCTTTGGGCATAGGAGAAGGTGAAATGACAGGAATACCTTGAGAGGGTTCAAGAGGAGGAGGTTGGGGGGAAAGACACGAGCTCCCACAGCGTTTAGATTGTCCATGGAATTCGATCTCGGTAAAGAAATGGAGGAAGATTTTTGATGCATGGGCGAGAGGAAAGGCCGATGCACCAGTTCCCCCGATAGATTCCGAGAATAAGGAACATTGTGATAGCAGGCCGGGGAGAAAATTTTCGCTGAAGGAGATACATTATTGTAGTTGCAATTTTCGTCGTCCTCGCTATGGTGTGGCGAAGCCATGTTCTGAGATTTCTAATTCAACCTATATTCCTTTTTCCATACCTTTCCTTGCGGAAGCCGAGGACATTTGTCTTTTAGGTGTCCCGTTTTGTGACAAAGGGAGCACCTGAAAGGGACGCCCTAGTAGTCAAGCCTTTGATAGGCAGATAAATCACCCCAGAGCAGATCAATGTGGTCAAGAAAACCACCTCTATAGTCTTTCTCAACCATTATCCAGGCAACCCTTTTGTCTTTAGCACCTAGACATCTGGGGTCAACGTAAACAAATTTTCCGATAGCATTTCCAATGAAGGAAAGAGATTCCTCCGTCCACAGTTCAATAGGTAGAGCAGGTAATTTGACCCATATAAAATTGTTCTAAGGGGTGTTCCTGAGAGGATCGAAACCTATATACCATTTATGGAGAGCCAAGAAACTCTGCCCGTGCACCCACAGGAGGCCCCAAATGATATTAAGGTCTTTAACTTTCAAGAAATGGAAGCTGTATCAATCTTTCATCAAACGGACAATGGTAGGAGTGTATCCAATGAGAGGGGGCCATCGAGCTCCAAGCCATTTTCTAATCTGGACATCATCCATGTCGGGGAAGTGCCACTTCCCAATTAAGGCACGAGATTGCAGGCTTGCAATACGGTTAGCTAGCTTAACACTGTCAAGACAAATAGCAGAGGGAGGGGGGGTGATTTTTGCAGGTCGATGATTGTGTTTGCTACGGGGAACAAAGGGAATATCAACGCCCGGATCAGGGACATGATCAGATGATTGAAGGTGCTCTGCTAGCTTGGAATGCCAAGTGGATGCTTTAATAGTACCAAAATGTAAAACTTCTACTTCCATGGCTGCTTTTACTAGATTCGACATGTCTGATTCCATGTGAAGAATTTCCATCTTAGATTTAGTAAAAGCCCATCTTCCAAAATGACGATAAGACAGGGGAAATAAAGAGACACGAGTCAAACAGGGCAAATAAATCTTACATCAGATATGATAGCCACCTTGTGATTTCGACTCTTGTCAAGATTTGAAAAAAAATCGACACAGATCCCCGAATGATCATGTCAATCACTGAGGAGATAGCACAAAAATGACAAGATATCTCCAAGCATTAATAGAAAGTGGAAAGGATTGAGGAAAAGGACTAAAAATAGTGAAATAGAGATTAAGGTTGGTTGTACTGGAAGTCCTATACACAGAGGAATAGGTAGAAAATAGAAATGACGACCTACGGAGCTCAGAAAATTTGAATACTCAATTAAATGAAGTTCCTCACCGAATAGCCGGAATTGAGTCAGAATTAACAGCCCGGCGATGGAAAAACCAGAGGAGATGCAAAAAGGTAAAACATATAGTTCATGAGGATGCACTCGGGCACACAATACAGCAACAACAGATTTCATAGATGCACCACCAAGGGCCTATCTTCAACCAAAAATCAGTGCATGGTCTGTAAACAGTAAAATGTTTCCTGAAAGTTTTCAATGAAGTCCAAAACCATTCGGAAGGGATAGTCTAGAACATGGAAGGCGATAGCAGTGAAAACCTTCTGCATATATACACCATTTACGCAGGATAAAAGTTCCAATGATAACCCAGAACCTGAATATTAACCCAAAAATCCTAGGAATGGAGTATAGTGAACGTATTAAAAATACTGCATATACACTCTTGTAATAAAAATAACTCTGGATTTGAAATTTCATGCATCTAACTATATTATTTATAAAAGAGGGATATTCGAAAACACTGACCTTCTACTGAACAAGAACCGAGGGAAGAGCGCCGCAAGAATCCTCAACAAACCAGAACCAGAAGGCTCGAATCAGGTGCATAAACCACCGGTAAAAGCACAAGACAAAGGGAAAAATCGGACAATCTGAGCAATGGAGGATCAGAGTGATATCATTCAAGCTAGTGGGTAAGAAAACAAACCCCGCGCAAGTGTGCGCAGAGCCGAAAACCTTCCGAAACTGTCGTAGATGAGTTTATAGAGGTTTAGGCATCTGGTTATGTTTTCAGTCACATGGGAAAGTTGACATTGTGTAGATTAGCAAGTGAACGAGAGAATTCACTAGGAAAAAAGTGCATGCAAGGTTGCCACGCTCAGACGGAAGACTCGGTTTTCGACAAGTGTAGCTGGAGGGAGACGTGGCTAGTGATAGTGGAAAGAGACATGCATGAGGATTATAGAAATCTCAGTAAAAAGAGATGCGCACCTACGTATTGGCCATAGGTCGGATTTTGCGCACCTGCATGTTGGCTACAGGTCAGATTTCGCCATGTTGATGAGAGAGAACAGAGGTGGTTGGGGCTCTCCACTGATCGACCTTTTGCCAATCTAATAATACCAAAACTTATATGATATGGTTGTAGATCTTTTATGTAAGCGGGGCGCTAAATAAATCTCCATGAAATAATACACAATTCTTCTGAATGTGGAGTTTAGCACAATGAACTTTCTCAAAAACTTAGTGTTTTGCATACCCCATAGCTATATTGTGCGGGCCATTTTAGAACTCAGTATTTTGCATCCCGCATAGCTATATTGCGAGAGCCATTGATGAAGAGTCTCTTGTGCAGCGTGGTGAATAGATGATGTTAAATTTTCTAAGAGTTTGATCAACGGCTTGTATGTCAGACTAATAGCTTCTCACGCCTTAGGACGATAACAATATCTTTGTTGACAGTGACAGCTGTATAAATGGAGAAATGGTCTATATTCTTCATCTCTATGAATCAAAATATTTTTTTGATATGTTTTAATTAAAATTATTTACAAGATATTTATCAATAAATTAAGGGTTCCCATTTTGTCAATTTGTGGCTGGTTTTAACAATGTAGAAATTGGCCTGCCATGGGATTATCTGACATCAGTAATGCATATATAAATATTATACTTTTTTAGCGATCGTGCTTTGAGGAGGTGTGAGTGTGAAGGTTTATGTTCCTTTCTCTAATGCTATTTATTTGAAAGTGTTATGTTGTAATTCTGAAGTACGACAATTCATTTTCGATCAAATTGTAACAACGATTATTTAATAATGTTAAATCAAATAATTGTTATATATAGCACATTTTTTATTAAAATAATAAATATCATTTTTTTTAATTATTATCTAGTAATGTATTTTGCAAGGAACGCTTTCTCCCATGACATTTGGGACCCACATCAATTAATAATAGCTTCAAAAGTCAATCACTACGAAAATACATTATTGAGTGTGGAAATAGTTATGTGGAGGAACTTGTGCAGATGAAGCGTGTGTGGAGAACAAACGCTTGTGTCAAAAGATATGCTTATGCGAAGAGCACAAAAAATTGGTTAATTAGCCATAGAGACAGGGACTATGCTGCATGGAAACTACTAATCTTGTTTCACTTCACTTTAAAAAAAATAACATTATTACCTTCACTTTATTATTTTTTAAAATCAAAATAGGCCTTGCACCCTCTTTAGTTTACCTCACTTTGATAGTGATGTTTTTTAAGTCATTACATTCAATTTTTCAAATTTTCTCATTTAAAGTACTCCTAGTCCCCTCTCAATTTCACTTTAAGGATGATATTTTTAATAAACTCCTTGTTCGTATTTCTTCAATATTGTCTCACTCAATACAATGTGTAAAGCCTTCGCTGTAGTGTGACAGGCGGGCGCCGGGCGCCCGGGCGCGTGCACGCCGGGAGGGCATGCACGACCGCACGTGGGTGGAGCACCAGGTAGACCTACACGACAATGCGACGTTTGGGCGAACTTCATGTGACGAAAGTTCAGCAATGTTACGACACTTGGAAAAATGCGATGGCACGTTGGGGAGTTTATAACCTATATGGCGTAGGGATGTTGGGGGCTGGCCGATATACTCCAAAGCGCTATGGAAGGGGTGTTTAAACGTGGTTATGTGGTCGGCCAAAGAGCCACCACACCCCACTACCATGCATATATATTACATGCATTTGGGAGCTCATTCAACCATTCGAACTCGACATAGCATCTTCGCTAGAGCTCAAGAAGGAAGTGCGCAGAAAGAGTAGGAGAATGCGCATAGCTCATGCGCACATCTCATAGAAGGTTGCTCACTTGGTTAGCATTCTTGGAGTTGGTCGAAGGTGGGGCAAGGTGTGCCGGGAGGTCGACTAAGGTGCAGATTTGTGTAAGGCTTGAGGAGGGGGTCTTGGTGTCTCGGGTGAGCACCCTCCCACCGTGCAAGGTATGCACGAATGTTGTAAAGGCAGGTTTTTCCTCTGTTGTAAAAATTGGCTAAGTATAGACTTGGATTTTTGCCAAGTGTACTTGTAAGCTTGTATATTGAAGAAAGACTGATTATTATCTATTGTTGGGAAGACTTGTTCAGGGAGTTGCCCCTCCCCTTTATATTGTGCAATTGTTGTTCTCTTTTATAATTGTTGATGATAATGAATAAAGTATGGGTGTTCATTGATATAAAGGATAACTAATAATATACTTGGTTGAGAAGCACAAACTAAGTAGTCGGTTGTGAATTAGGCATAGTCCATGTGCACAAGTATTGTTAAAAAGAAAGTGTTCGGTGCTGCCGCACCTTGCCGGTATGGTTGAAAGACTACCGTAGCCCTGCGGGCGTGACAGGTGGTATCAGAGCAGGCTGATGACCAGGTTGACGATGAAGTGTTGAAGCTTGTGAAGAAGTGACTATGGTGACAGGTTATTGCAAGGGAAAGAAGTTGATGAGACACTTCCTGATAAGTGTTGCATCAAGGACTTGGGTTGCAGGTGAAGCCGGTGCATGGTCGAGACTAGGTTGCGAAGAAGGAGAAAGCTATTAGCAATGGCTGAATCTCAAGTTGGGTCTAGTCATGATGCCAAGGATACTACCCTTGCGCTGATGCAGAAAGTGTTGGAAAGAATGGAGTACTTGGAAGATCATTTTGAAAAGAAGATTGATGTGGTTGTGAAAGAGCAAGAGGCAACTTTGAAGATGAAGGATGAACTTGATGAACTCTGAACTCAACACGAGTACACTGATCTTATGTGTACACAACTTGAAATAACGGTCAAGGAGGTTGAAGAAGCAAGGGACCAGGGTCTTGCAGAGATCGTGGACTTGAAGAAATCTCTTAATCAAGCCAAGGATGAGATAGCGGTGTTGAAGAAGGCCATGAGGCATGGCTCAGGTGGAGGAGTGCCTCATGTGAAAGTCAAAGAACCAGAATCATTTGATGGTACAAGGAGTGCAAAGAATCTTGGCAACTTTTTGTGGGACACGGAGCAATACTTGGAACGGTTGGGTCTATCTGATGATGAGACAAAGGTCAAGGTAGCTGCTCAGTTTCTAACAAAGGATGCTAAGATGTGGTGGCAAAGGAGGATGGACCAGATTTCCAGTGGCAGTGCTAGTGACAACACTTCGTGGGATGAGAAGAAAGGAGCTTTGCAGGCCCATTTTAGTCCTCAGGATGAAACATGGGAAGCAAGGATGAAGATTAAATTCATAAAGCAGACAGGGAACCTTCAGACATGTCAGCGAGAGTTTGCGAGTGCGGTCCTAGAACTTCCTGACATGGCAGAGAGGGACAAGGTGTTTAACTTCATTATTGGGTTGAAGCCTTGGCACGCAATGAGGTGAAGAGACAAAGGATTAGAACACTTGAGGAAGCTTTTGTTGCTGTGGACAGGTTGGTGGAGCATTATGATGAGACTTCTGATGATAGGAAGAAGAAATCCGATAAGCCAAAAGATAAGAAGAAAGATGATGCTTCAAAATCGGATGATAGTTCGAAGACAAAGAAGGTCTTGAAGTGTTGGATATGTGTTGGACCACATACGGTGAAGAATTGTCCTTCTAAATCGAAAGTGGCAGCTATAGCACAATCTAATGCGAAAGAGGAAGGTGCTTCTGTGGGGATGATGCAGATACTTGGTGGTGGTGCTGCTATAGAGGTGATCTCTTAGAAGGATCCTGAGAGGAATAAGTTGGAGTATGTTCGGATGAAGGTTGGAATTGCTGATGTACTCACTATGGTGGATAGTGGGGCTTCTCACAACTTCATGGGTGAAGATACTGTGAGAAGGATTGGGCTGAAATATGTACCTATCAAGGCACATATGAAGACAGTGAATTCTCCTCCGGATGAAGTTCTTGGTGTAGCTGAACAGGTGGACACAACACTTGGTGAATGGACTGGGAAGGTGGACTTCACTATAGTGCAGATTGATGACTATGAGGCTGTGCTGGGGATGGAATTTATGAAACAATATGATGCTATGATTGTTCCACATTTGAATAAGCTGTACATTTATGATGTAAGGGAAGATATACCCATTGGTGTGCCTACCTTTGGTGTGACTAGGCCTGATTGTAAATTGGCAGTGATGCAAATGGAGGATGAGAAGAGATTGGGTGACATGAGTAAGCAGTTGTCCATGGTTGACACAAAGCTTACCGAGCAGTCATTGGTCATCAAAACAATTTCAGATAGTATCTTGGATTTGGCAAGAAGGCTAGAAGTGGTTGAGGATGAGGATGATGATGAGGAGTTATATGTGAGGCCGGATGTTCGAGAGGAGGACCGGTTCACTTATCTACAAAGGATGGAGATTTAGGATCCTGATAGATGGATTGAGATGATTAGTGAGGGTGAGCCTTCAGGCTCTAACCCCTCCACATCTTCTTAGATGAACAAGAAGATGGGGCTCATTGTTAGCTGCTCATGGGACTGAGTCCTTAAGCAAGTTGAGCAGGTATGATGGTGCAGGGATGGCTTGGCATCAAGCATCATGACATGTTGCAGATGGGATGAGGGCTACTTCATGGACCTCAGCATGGTTTATTCTTGATGAGTTCAAGATGTGGCAGATGTTTTGGGAAACGTCTGATGGTGGCATGAGGATGTTCACTCTCATTGTTTGAGCGTGACAATTGGACTGATCACCCGACTAGTTCAGCCATGGGGTCGCGAAGTGTACAGAGGTGTGTTGACATTATGTTGGAGTATCATGGCAGCAGTTTACATAGAACACATGATGGAGAAAGGTGTTCACATGGAGCACTTGACAGATTATTGAGATGATATGTTGGCACATGGTTGAGGTGTGTTAGCACTTGTTGATGTATCGTGGGCAGTTATTCACATGGTGATGATGACATGATGGAGTTTGACACATTGTTGCAGTGGACATGTAGCTTGAGTTGGAGGGACCAGCCTTCCATGGTGGAAGAGCAGCATGGGGAGATTGTGACAAGGTGGTCGATGATCATGGACATCTGATATATGACATATCGATGAAGGTATTCATTGGTATGGATTATCTTGGTAGTAGTTGGTTGCTGAGATGATACATGGTGGAGATGGAGTCCTACATATGTTGCAGGGATGTTTTCCATATGTGGAGGAGTTGACATCATGGATTGGGGCTTGGGGATGTTGTCGAGGACGACAACGACTTCAGGTAGAGGAGGATGTAAAGCCTTCGTTGTAGTGCGATGGGCGGGCGCCGGGCGCCCGGGCACGCGCACGCAGGGAGGGTGTGCACGACCGCACATGGGTGGAGTGTCGGGTAGACCTACACGACAATGCGACATTTGGGCGAACTTCATGCGACGAAAGTTCAGCAATGTTACGACACTTGGAAAAATGTGATGGCACGTTGGGGAGTTTATAACCTATATGGCATAGGGATGTTGGGGGCTGGCCGACATACTCCAAAGCGCTATGGAAGGGGTGTTTAAACGTGGTTATGTGGTCGGCCCAATAGCCACCACACCCCACTACCACGCATATATATTACATGTGTTTGGGAGCTCATTCAACCATTTGAACTCGGCATAGCATCTTCGCTAGAGCTCAAGAAGGAAGTGCGCAGAAAGAGTAGGAGAATGCACATAGCTCATGCGCACATCTCATAGAAGGTTGCTCATTTGGTTAGCATTCTTGGAGTTGGTCGAAGGTTGGGCAAGGTGTGCCCAGAGGTCGACTAAGGTGCAGATTTGTGTAAAGCTTGAGGAGGGGGTCTTGGTGTCTCGGGTGAGCACCGTCCCACTGTGCAAGGTATGCACGAATGTTGTAAAGGCAGGTTTTGCCTCTGTTGTAAAAATTGGCTAAGCATAGACTTGGAGTTTTGCCAAGTGTACTTGTAAGCTTGTATATTGAAGAAAGACTGATTATTATCTATTGTTGGGCAGACTTGTTCAGGGAGTTTCCCCTCCCCTTTATATCGTGCAATTGTTGTTCTCTTTTATAATTGCTGATGATAATGAATAAAGTATGGGTGTTCATTGATATAAAGGATAACTAATAATATACTTGGTTGAGAAGCACAAACTAAGTAGTCGGTTGTGAATTAGGCGTAGTCCATGTGCACAAGTATTGTTAAAAAGAAAGTGTTCGGTGGTGCCGCACCTCCCCAATACGGTTGAAAGACTACTGTAGCTCTGTGGGCGTGACACAATGGGTCGCATTAGCAGTCGACCATTTCCTTAACGATATGTTACTGTCGTTATTTGCATTGTCCATCTTCTTCTAATGAATTAAACAAAGGTGAAAGGGATATTTCACCATTAATTGGACTTGCAGTTTCCTCACCCGAGGAAAATAGAGGATGGCCTGCTGCATAAATTATAGATTGTAAAAAATTTAAAAAATTATTAAGAGGTCTACACTACCAAATCAAATATTAATGTATTATAGACTTAATCGAACCATATTACTGAATTTGGTAACTATTGTTTGATTCATATTAAGAATGATATTTATTTTTACGGTAGTGGTTTGGTTTAAATTAAGAAAGATGCTTTTAGTTGTGATACTTTTTCCAAAATGAATTGTTTTTTAGTGTGAAAATTTGTATCATTTTTGTGTGGAGGATAAGATTGTTATGTCACTGCATAGTAGTGATATTTATGATTCATGGTTTTTTATTACCTTTGTCTATCTATAAAATTTGCAAACAAATCCATGGAATTTTTATAGTAAACTTTATGTTTTTATTACCACAACTGCCACATTAGGACTACAAAGCCCAATGCAATGCCCAAGCTTGCATTTTTTGTATCATCCTTTTTTGCTAAAGTTTCTTAAGTCCTTATGAATGGATGGGCCCTCTTGCTTTTTTTGTGAAGTATTTAAATGTGTGTACCCGTCATGGCAGTTTCATGTCCACTCATCGACCATGGGAAGGGGAAAGCGGAAATTAATGCATCTCTCCTATTTCCATTCACTATGTGGGTGAAATCCATTCCTAGGTTCTTGAAGAAAATTCCTTTGGTCCTTCATCTTAGCTGGGCTTTCTAGGTTCTTGAAAAATTTTCCGCTAGTTCTTCATCCTAGTTGGCCTTCATAGGTTTATTTTTTAGGGGTTTTTTCAAACTTTGTGTTGCTTTGTGCATACTTGGGTTTTGAAGGTTTACATGCACTAAAGGATTGCAAGAAAAAGGTCAAGAAAGTTCTCCAGGGCATTGATGGTAAGAAGCGTTGGCTTAGGAAATTTTTTGGATAATTGGCTTTGTTTTGTTTTGTTTTCCTAAGTGCATGCTGCATGTTTGAGGCCTATTAGAGATATTTGATTTATTTTTTTCCTAAGTGAATGTCCCATGTTCCAGGCCTATTAGAGATATTTATTTATTATGTGTCTTGCTTTTGCAGGTGTGCACACTACCACCATTGATGTTGGTGAACAAAAGGTGACTGTTACAGGAAATATGACTTCTACCAATGCCTTGTTGAAGATGTTGCAGAAATCCGCGAAGCATGATGAGTTGTGGTCAATGACTAATAGCAAAATAATGAGCCCAAGAATCTAAAGCAACAGAAAGAGCATAAAGCGATCAAAGATGATGGAAATGATGCAAATGAGCATGCAGCATCGCCAAAAGGGGGGAAAGTTAAGGGAGATGATGAGAAATTTGGTACTAATGGAAATGAAGGAGGAAACAGTGGTGGAAAGAAGTAGAGCAATGAGAAAGCGGTGGTGGTGGGGAAGTGGGATGAGATGAAAAAAATTGGTAGTGATGGTGAGGGTAAGAAGGGCAGAGATGAATCTTGATAGAGCAGTGGCAGGGACGAAGGAGCAACTGGAGGCGGTGGTGGCAATGCTAGTGGAGGCAGTAGTGGAAAGAAGAAATGATCAGGAGCTCAAAATTTGCAAAAAAATCAAAGTGTTAGAATCTTGATAAGATTAGCTTCAAATTGAAGAGCTCGTCATTCTAAATCCAACGGTTTGAACAGAACTCAAATCCGAGCTCGTATGCAAAAGTTAGAGCAAGTCAAAGTTCAGGGTTGACTTGATGACATGGCAGAATTGGATGACATGGACAATCCCTTCAGTGAATGAGGAGGAACCAAGTGGTAGGCCGCCATTGGCCCCCACATATCACATATCGGTGCAAAAGACAGGTCTCGTTACATAATCGACCCAAGTGCAGAGCAGGTTGCAATGTGATTCGATCGTAATCACATATTGCATAATGTTAAGAATCAGCCCCTGACACAGTCAGGGTTGCGATGTGATATATCGCAATCGCATATCGCACCCATTACCCGCCGATATATGTGTGTGTGTGTGTGTGTGTGTCACCTCCGATAACGCCAATTGTGATTTGCGATGGGGGAACTTTCGGACCCTATATTGTTATACATTGTATTTTATAACCACGGTGGGTCCACTGCTATCGCAATGTATGGACTTTGATATTTTCTGAGGGAAAGTTCTGATTGCAATAAGACTGCCAGATGTGATGTTTTATGCATTGAGTTTTATAATGCCAGCGGGTCTGTATTATCGCAAAACGCAAGTTGGGTTCATACGTTGAAGGTTTAAGATCTAATTGCGATTGCGATGGGGTTCCTGGATGTGATGTGTTATATGTTGTATTTAATAGTATCGACGAGTCTGCAGAGCGCCTAATGTAAGGTTTTGTATGCTAATGGACCTCACTGATTGCGATTTGCAACAGGGTTATGAAACCGTTGCCTTAACTGGTAGACCAACCACTTTGTAGGTGACCACTCGGCCCTTAACTATGACATAGGCGGGAATGATGGCAGAAACACTAATTTTGGTGGAACTGCCAGTTTTAACAGCGAATAATGAATTTAACTGGAAGTAAGCCAGATTTGGAGGAGAAAATTGTGGAAAGACTAACAGAAGTCATAACTAAGACAATTTTCGACCAAATGGGATGCAAAAAGAGGCTAGATAGCCATTTTTGGGCATTCTTAACCCATTGGAACAAATTTCAGGATCATAGGAACACATTTGGATAGGATTTTTTCAAAGTGAAGCCTATGGGTTCTCTAGTCAACCAGAGTGTTGATTCAGTTTATGGAGTAGTATGAAGGTGGAGATGACCTTGCAGGGGTCTTCGAGCCTCCACTTTCTTTTTTTAATAACCATTATAGTAGTGTTGTAGCTTTATTTCTTCTTTTCTTTATATGTGTATGGAGAAAGTGAATTGTTTAAGTACTTCAAGTGGATTGTAGTACTGTTTATGTTCTAGGAAGTTGGAGTATGGGGTCTTGGTGTAAGATGCATGTGTTTGCTAAATATTTACATGTTTAACTGTAGGTTAACATGTGTATGGAGTGAGAAATTTTGTAGGAAGTTGTTTCTTTGAAGGAGAAACTAGTAATTCCGTTTCAGCAGCTTATGTAGTATGTACTCTTCTTTTCTTGATATTGAGCATAATGAGAAGGGGTCCTGCCTTTAGAGCTGATTAAATGAGATGTAGCCCAGGGGGGGTGAACTCCTTTATCAATGGATGGTGTATTACTTTTTGATGCATGCTTCAATTCAGTATTTTGGTTTCATGTTTTAAGTTTTCTTCGTGAAACTAACTTAACTAAAAACACATACAATTCATGCTTTTACATGATATTTTGGAGTCAAACCTCAAGCACATTTTTATACTTTGATGAGGGGAATTAGCACAACATTACTAATCTGCCCCAATTCAGATCAGGTTGGTATCAGAGCTATGGTTTTCTTTTTGCGAGGAGGAATTGACTGTTCTTTGCAAGTGAAAGTGTTTTGAAGCTCATTTAGGATAAGGTTTTGGAAAGGAGAGCAATATTGTTACAATCTCTACCACCAATTTCTACCTCAAATTGTAGTAGAAGCTTCAAGCAAAGCATGTCCCAAGGAGGATAGCCTGCAAGAATGTCAAAGGATGTGAAATCTTTTAGAAAGGCTTTCTTAGACATGGCAGAAATGGTGAAAGTCCTCTATGAAGGGAGAAATACCAAATTGCAAGGTGAAAGTTCTAGACCTCCAAGAGGAGAATGTTCTCCAAGGGAAGAAGGTAACAAGAATGGTGATAAACCGCCATTGCTCTGAAATGATCATATGTCAAACTGATGTAGAATTGATTAATGCCATTAATGAATAGAATGTTAACTTAAAGGGTTGAAACTGCGAGAACTTCTTGAGAAGAAAGACTTTACAACAGTTGATAAAACATAAGTAAGATGCAAAACAGAAGTGAAAACAACAAATAAATAGTGATACCAGACAACAAGATTGATTACAGAGTTTGTCCCTAATGGACTACGTCTCCAGGTCCGCTTTCAAGATGGGCGACTGCTTTATTAGTATTGAAATCGAATAGGTTGATTACACAGCAATTTGACCAAACTAAATGCATGCAGGCACTTCTGGTCACTGTCATACGAAAGCTCTCTAAACCAGCTTTCCAACACCTATCACAATTCCCAATTATGCCTCCGGATGCTCCTGTTACACTAAAAACAAAACAGCCTCTAACCTCCAGAATCTACACACAAAACATCAAACCCACTCTAATTCTCTTCAATGAGCAAAACATCCTTTTAAAACCCTCAAAGTACATTTCAACTCCCTCACACCGAGTGTAGGAATGAACTACTGACTTTAGGGGTTAAATTTAGGGTTTGTTTCTGTCAGTCTTGTCATTATTTGACACCTTAGGGTAAACACACATGGTCATTGAATTAGTTTTGCACCAAAATACAACAAAAAACCCAAAATAGTGATTTATATAAAGGTGAAACCATTAACGGTTTGCTAACCAGTTGGAGGGGAGACAACCAACATGTGACTATTGTTGTCTAACCGTAGGCTTCCACCTCCCATTGATCCCCGACAGTTCTAGCTTGCGGTGCTCCGACGGTTTTTACATGTGACAGCTATGGTGCAGTTTACAGCTTACCTGTGGCGGTTCCGACATAACCTCCGACTATTTTATAAACTGTAACCTGTTCACATGCTCGTGGTTCCTAATGTAGTTACAGTTTGATACAATTCCCCACATGGTCTACTTTGATGCTAACCCTGATGGCTAAGCCACATCCGATCACATGCATATGGCTCTGATGCGGCTAATCGTTGTGGTTAGGGGACTTGTTATATGTTTTGCAATGTTTTTTAATATTATTTTAATGTAATACAATAGCCCGAGAGGGTTTTTAATCATAAGTTTTATGCCTTTTTAATACATGGCTTTGGAATAAGGCTAGGGTTTAGGTCTTAGCATAGGTTTTAGGTATTTTAAAGCATGGTTTGAGGTTTTAGATGTAGTTTTATGCTTTTAGGTCTTAGTTAGGGTTTTGATACATGGTTTTTCACCATAGCTTTTTAGGGCTAGGTTTAGTCTTTACATCAAATAAAAAAACTCATTTACAAGCAATTGTCACAAAGTGACATTCATGACAATCATCACATGATGACGACAACCAAACCCTACAAAATGAACGACAAACCCACGTTGACACCAAATCCTACGAGACGGATGAAAATCACATATCGACAACCAAATCCTGGCGAAACTGATGACAACCACATGTCGACAACTAGGTTCTATACCATATCACCATGAAAACCATATACATTACCGAACAACCTGAACCATAAACATCACTGTCGAAGTTGACGACACCGGACACTGAATGTTGACGAATAAACTGAACCTGTGTAACTGATCTGATGAGATCTTCCTGGATCAATCCTCTCCACTTGAAAGCTTTTGGACCAAAAATGTTTGACTAGATAGATAAGAAATGAGGGAAGAGCTCCCTTAATTTCTACCTTGCCCTAATGATGTACCAATACATTAGATCAATCACATGAAAGTGATGACCATGATGATGTTGACCATGGCACATCTTGAATCGGTGACCTGTTCCATCCATCTGCAACATACACAACTTGCGAAGATGGTCAAACAACCTGTTATGAACATGGAAATTGACTTCTTTCCACAAAATACCATGATTTAGTGATTCATAATCATCTTTGAAAACAGTCTCTACAGGATATTGTTCAATACTTTTGACATGTATTAACAATATATATTGTGGAATGACAGAGACAATCAAAGATTTTCTTGACATCATATCAGCTACTTGACTAGATATACTTTCCTGATTCCTAATTACTAAGTGAACTTGCTGCAATAAACCCATCAAACTGTAATATGGAAACTGCTGCAACTTAGTTTTATTTTGAAAGTATTGAAATGGTTGTTGATTTGTCTGAATCACTATTTCTTCATTTATTAAATGATGTTTCCATTGATTAGCACTTTCCCCTGATGCATAAGTTTCCTTTAGATGAATTGGATACTTTGACACTGCTTTAGAAAAGGCTTTGATATGAAAACAAATACGCTTCCTCTCCACTTGAAAAGAGGCTTCCAAACTGTTTGAAACATGAATTTTTGACATGATACAAGAGAAATGTAGCACTGAACTTTCCCAACACTGACCTGCATCCTTGTAACTGCTAACTTCCAAAATTAGACTGAATTGATTCATTTTGACATTAGGAAGAGGAGCTTTAGGCACAAACTGTAATTCATGTTGTATTCCTTTCTTATGAGTAAGATGTTTGGTTTCTTTAAATAGAAATGGAAAAGTTTCTACCTCTTTGATCAAACTATCTTTATGTTGAGACTCATAACTTGAACAAACATCATGTTTATTCTTGTGTTGTTCCTTTACACACATGATTACAAATCTCTTATTTGAACTTATTAATCACTTCATCTGATTAGCAACAATATTCAAGTGATTTTTATTTTTATGTTCCCTAAAAATAAATTCAATCCCATCTTTCTTAAGGTGATATTTATGCTCTCTTCTATAAAATACTACATCACGATCATAAAGATAAGGACTTCCTAAGACAACTCCACATATGTTTACTAGAACCACGTCTAATTCCACTTCATCAATGTAATTAGTTGTAATTGCAAATCTTAATCGACACTATTTTGTGACTTTTATTTGAGTTGATTTATTTATCCATCCTAATGGGTAAGTTCTTGGATGATTCTGTGTCTCCAAACCCAAACCCTTAACTAAATATTCAAATATTAAATTTTCCTGTGATCCACTGTCAAACATTGTATCAATATTTGTGTGCTTAGAAGTTTTCCTTATGTTAAATAATTCAACTCTTTTATCCTCATTTGAAGGATTTATTTTTGATGAAGATGCAATAGTATTCAAACTTGAACCAGTGTCAAAAGTTTTACCTCTTGAAACTATTGTAGTTATCATCCTTTCATCACCTGAATCGGAACGTAGATCTTGCTGGACTGCTGCAATTGCCTTCTTTTCATCCTTCTCCTTAAGGAACTTTTTGGGCTTAAGTTCTGGATGAAGTTTCCAACACTTAGATTCATCATGACCGATTCTCTGGAAATGAGAACAAGTAGGTCTTTCCTTCTGAGCTATTGCTGATTTCTTTCTCTTTAAATTGTTCTTCCCTTCACTATCATTAGAATCTTTGATTTCCAACTTTTTGGATGATTGCAGTGAAAATTTGAATGGTTTTCCACATGATTCAATATGTATGGCTTGAACACACACTTCATCAAAATCATCAAGATTAAACATCAATAATGTATGCTGCAAATATGAATGTAAACTGTCGATGTATTTTAACAAAGTTTCACGTGTATCCAATGAAATACCAAGCACCAATGCTTTCTTTCTGAACTCCTGAGTAATCTCCTGAACACTCTTCCCTTTACCTTGCCTCAAGTGTTGCCAATCAATAACAACTTTCTACATGTATCGTAAAGGATAGAATTGTTGCCTAAGAGCTTTTAAAAATTTAAACCATGAAGAGATGACTTTACCTTTCTGCTTTACATCTATTTGAGTTTTACTTTCCCACCAGATTAAAGTTGTTCCCCCCATTCTAAGTGTAGTTAACTAAATTTTTTTTTTATCATCAGAAAATGTTCTAAATACGACAATAGACTTCTAACTGCTTAATCCAATTATCTAGCTTTTCAAGATTCATTTTTCCATCATAAATAGGTAACTCAAATTTTACATCAAGTTTTAAAATAGATGTTTTCTTAGGTTTCTTTTCTATTTCAGATTCTAAACTGGAAGAAGAAGAAGAATAAGATGATGATGGGGATGATGGAGGTGAAGGTGGTTTATCAACCTTGCCTTTACCTTTATCCTTCTTCGATTTCTTTGAAGAAGAAGTTGCATCTCTCACCTTCTTATCTTCGTAGGGTTCTCCCAACATCTACTGCATATTCAAGAATTATTGTTGAAACTATTCATCACTCATCTTAGCTTTTGGCATTTCACCTGCATCGGATCCTGTCATGGTCAACTTATGAACGACTCTTCACTTTCCAATCTCTGGATCAATCTGCTCAAGGATTCCTTCTCCACGTTGCAACTTTGACATGGTTAACATTCAATGGAAAATTCTACAAACGCAACCTGCTCTGATACAAAATTATATGGTCTGAAATGATCATATGTCAAAATTATGTAGAATTGTTTAATGCCATTAATGAATAGAATGTTAACTTAAAGTGTTGAAACCATGAGAACTGCTTGAGAAGAAAAACTATACAACAGTTGATAAAACATAAGTAAGATGCAAAACAAAAGTGAAAACAGCAAATACAGTGATACCAGACAACAAGATTGATTACAGAGTTCGTCCCTGATGGACTACGTCTTTGGGTCCGCTTTCAAGATGGGCGACCGCTTTATTAGGATTGAAACCGAAGAGGTCGATTACACAAAAATTTGACCAAACAAGATGTGCATGCATGTACTTCTAGTAAATGTCATAAGAAAGCTCTTTGAACCAGCTTTCCAATGCCTATCACGGTTTCCAATTCTAACACTGGATGCTCCTATTACATTGAAAACAAGACAACCTCTAACCTCTAGAATTTACACACAAAAATTCAAAACCACTCTAATTCTTTTCAATGAGAAAAGCATCCTTTTAAAACCCTCAAAGTACATTCGAACTCCCTCACACCGAGTTTAGGAATGAACTGTTAAATTTAGGGGTCAAATTTAGGGCTTTTCCCTCGGCCTTGTCATTGTTTGACACCTTAGGCTAAACACACATGATCATTGAATTAGTTTTGCACCAAAATACAACAAAAAACCCAAAATCGTACTTTAGATAAAGGTGCAACCGTCAACAGTTTTCTAACAACGTGAAGGGGAGACAACCAGCATGTGACTGTCGCAGTCTAACTGCAGGCTTCCATGTCTGCGTTGATCCCTGGCAGTTCTGGCTTGCGATGCTCCAGTGATTTTTACATGTGATAGCTATGGTGCAGTTTACAGCTTACCTATGGCGGTTCCGACATAACCTCCGACTGTTTTTTAAACTATAACTTGTTCACATGCTCGTGGTTCCCAATGTAGTTACAATTTGATACAATTCCCCGTGCAGTCTACTGCGATGCTAACCCCGACAGCTAATCCACATCCGGTCACATGCATATGGCTCCGACGCAACTAACCTTTGTGGTTAGGGGACCTGTTATATGTTTTGCAATGTTTTTTAATACTATTTTAATGTAATACAATAGCCTAAGAAGGTTTTTAATCATAAGTTTTATGCCTTTTTAATACGTGGCTTTGGAATAAGGTTAGGGTTTAGGTCTTAACATAGGTTTTAGGTATTTTAAGGCATGGTTTGAGGTTTTAGGTGTAGTTTTAGGGTTTTAGGTCTTAGTTAGGGTTTTTATACATGGTTTTTCACCATAGCTTTTTAGGGATAGGTTTAGTCTTTACATTAAATAAAAAAAACCCATTTACAACCAATTGTCACAAAGTGACATTCACGACAATCGTCACATGATGACGACAACCAAACCTTGCAAAATGGATGACAAACCCACGTTGACACCAAATCCTGCAAGACAGACGATAATCACATATCGACAACCAAATCTTGGCAGAACTAACAACAACCACATGTTGACAAACAGGTTCCAAACGTATCACCATGAAAACCATATACATTACTGGACAATATGAACCATAAACATCATTGTCGAAGCTGATGACATCAGACACTGAATGTTGATGACAAAACTGAACCTGTCTAACTAATCTGATGAGAACCTCCTAGATCAGCCATATTATCAACAATATTCATGTTTTTCTATAACTATTATGCAAGATGATAGTGTAGAAAGTCCTTTAAAGAAGGTAGATGGACAAGTTTGTACCTTTTGTCCACATGATGTGGAAGATGAGGTTCTATTAGCACCCAAATCCAAGGAGATGAAATAAGAGAGTCAAAGAGTCCAAGAGGACACATCTCGAATCAAAAGGGAATTTGAAAACATCTTCAGGTGCCAATCAAAAGATGAATAAAATGGTAAGAATTTACATGCTTCTTCCTTATGTGAAATTATTGATGTAAATTCATTTGCAGCCTTTCAAAAACATAGTAAAGGTATTAGATCCAAGCTCTTGAACAAGATGGGTTACAAGGGAGGAGGCCTTGGCATAAACCAGCAAGACTTTAAAAATCTAATTGAGGCCAAGGAGAGGCCTAAATACGAAGGCTTAGGCTATGTTGGAAAAGAAGAGTGGTTTTCTAGAGACAGTTCATGGATGTCGTGTTCCTTTTGCCATAAGAAAGGACACGAGGAGGCAAGATGTTGGGAGCTGCATCTAGAAATGGTTCTCGCTTGGTTCCTCAAGCGTAAGGAGGACTTACAGTGCAGAACGTCTCCAAATAGAGATGTAAAATCTGAAGAAGAAGGAAAGTGGAGTTCTTCTTGCCACGCGAGTTCCTCACACAGGCAGTGTAAGCTAAAGGACAACAAATAGAGGTATAACCGTTCTGTTAATTCGAATGTTGTTAATTTGAATGTTGTCCATGATGGAAAACAACATGCAGATTTGAATAACATGTCGAGGAAAATGTTTCAATGCACCTTTTGCCCTTCAACTAACCATTATGTAGATTTGTACAATAAAAGGAAAGCAATCATCAAGAAGATGTTTATGTCTACTGGAATTTAGACCAAAAGGAGAAAATTCCATCCAAGGATAAAGGAAAGTGAGCCGAGAGGAGCTCAGAAGAGCTTTTGTACTCACTGCAATATAAGTGAAAATGGGGTCAAGAAGTGTTGGAAATTCTTTCAAAAACTTCATCCCGGTAAGGGAAAGCAAATCATGCAAGCACCAGAAGAGGAAGCGACAAAAGAAAAAGTGGTGCAAGAGGTGACCATCGCTAAAGCAACTTCAGAAGAAGAGAAAGTTCAAATATAGGGTTCATTTACCTAGTTGGGTAAAAAATGGGCGAACTATCTGTCCAACTCAAGTTTGTAAATTTATGTTTTGCACTAGTTGCATATCCCCATAGTTGGGTAACTTGTAAAAGTGATGTTCATAAATAAATCACTTATATGCAACCATGTTTTCTTTAAGCATTACAATGTTAGTTTGGCTTGTTGATAGTCAATTTGAATGGAGAAATTTGGGAGTCAAGTTTATTCCATTTTGTAAAATTCATTTCTACTTTTAGTTTGAAAAAACATTTTAAAGCTATTGTATGAGTAGTTGCAGCATATTTAGTATGTTCCAAATGTGTGTAGCACTCAAGTTATACAAGTATTCACTATGTGAATCTTGTTTGGGTTCATTCGGAAAAGTATTTTAGGATCGTATCCTTGATAAGAATTTTGCAGATAAGCAATTCCAAGGTGCTTATCTTTTTGGAATTATTCTTGGGAAGGATATTGTTGTGGATGGCCATAGCGACATGGACAGGTGTCGGCTCATCGCTTATGGCTCCGAAGAACAAAAGTGAAGGAAAATGAAGGATGACTTGTAGGACACTTGTGGTGCAGACAAAGTACAGAGCAGTTGCAGATTATTTAAACTTTTGGAGACGAAAAGTTTTTCAGTGGGGAAGAATGATCAGGAGCTCAAAATTTGTCAAAAATTCGAAGTGTCAAAATCTTGATAAGCTTAGCTTCAGATCGAAGAGCTTGTCATTTTGAATCCAACAGTGTGAATGAAACTCAAATCTGAGCTCGTATGCAGAAGCTAGAGAAAGTTAAATTTCAAGGTTTACTTGATGACATGGAAGGATTAGATGACATGGCAAAGCCCTTCAGCGAATGAGGAGGTGTGAAGTGGAAGGCCACCACTGGCCCCCTCATATCGCATATCGAATCAAAATACAAGTCAGCATTAAATAATCAGCCCTTGGAGAAGAGCAGGTTGCGATGTGATGTGATCACAATCGCATATCATATAATGTTAGGAATCGACCCTCGACACAGTCAGGGTTGTGATGCAATATATCGCAATCACATATTGCACCTGGTACTTGCTGATATATATATGTGTGTGTGTGTGTGTGTGTGTGTGTGTGTATGTCACCACCGGTAATGCCAATTGCAATTTGCGATGGGGGGACTTTCAGACCTGATATTGTTATATGTTGTATTTTATAACCCCGACAGGTCCATTGCTATTGTAGTGCATGGAATTTGATACCCGCCGAGGGAAAGTATCGATTGCAATAGGACTGTCAGATGCGATGTTTTATGAATTGATATTTATAATCCCAGAGGGTCCGTGTTATCACAAAACACAAGTTGGATTGATACATCGAAGGTTTAAGTGCCGATTATGATTGTGATGGGGTTCTAGGATGCGTTATGTTATATGTTTTATTTAATACTCCCGATGGGTCAGCAGAGCACCTGTTGTAAGGGTTTGTACATTGATGGACTTCACTAATTATAATCTGTGATAGGGCTACGAAACCATCATCTTAACCGTCAGACCAACCACTTTGAATGTGACCACTTGGCCCTTAACCGTGAGATAGGTGCGAATGATGGCAGAACCGTTGATTTTGGTAGGACTGCTAGTTTTAACAACTGATAATGAATTTAACTAGTCGTAAGCCATATTTGGAGGAGAAAATTGTGGAAAGGCTGACAAAAGTCATAACTAAGACAATTTTCTACCAAATGGGATGCAAAAAGAGGCTATATAGCCATTTTTGGGCATTCTGAACCCATTGGAACATGTTTCAGGATCATAGGAGCACTTCTGGATAGGATTTTTGTAAAGTGAATCCTATGGGTGCTCTGGTCAACCACAATGTTTATTCAGTTTATGGAGTAGTAGGAAGGTGGAGATGACCTCGCAGGGCTCTTCCAACCTCCATATGCTTTCTAGAGTAGTAATTACAGTAGTGTTGTAGCATTATTTCTTATTTTCTTTATATGTGTATGGAGAAAGAGAGTTGTTTAAGTACTTCAATTGGATTGTAGTATTGTTTATGTTCTTTGAAGTCGAAGTATGGGGTCTTGGTCTAAGATGTCTATGTTTGCTAAAGATTTACATGTTTAATTGTAAGTTAACATGTGTATGGAGTGAGAGCTTTTGTAGGAAGTTGTTTCTTTGAAGGAGAAACTAGCCATTCCATTTCAGCAGCTTATGTACTCTTCTTTTCTTGATATCGATCATAATGAGAGGGGGTCATGCCTTTAGAGTTGATCCAAGGAGATGTAGCCCAGGAGGGGTGAACTCCTTTATCAATGGCTGGTGTATTACTATTTGATTCATGCTTCCATTCAATGTTTTGGTTTCATGTTTTAAGTTTTCTTCACGAAACTAACTTAAGTAAAAACAGATAAAATTAATGTTTTTACATGCAATTCTGGAGTCAAGCCTCAAGCACATTTTTATATTATGATGAGGGGAATTAGCACAACATTACTAATCTGCCCCAATTCAAATCAAGAAAAGGGGCAGAAGTGGAAAATCTACTAGCTATGATGAAATTGAATTACCATGAGTACCAATAGTGGCGGGGGCAGGATTCTATCCCATAGCTAACCTAGGAGGGTTTTGGGAGAATTATGTATAGAGAATAGGGATGGTACCCAATAGGAAGATGTTATAGTATAAGCCTACCTATCCCCCCATTGTTTATGATTACCCTCCAAATCAAGCAAAATATGTCACAGTTGACACCAACCATATCATTTCATTATTTATGCTTACCCTCCAAATCAGGCAGATCATGCCATGATTAACACCAACATGTTCAGTGACGACAATACTAGAAGTTGCTCCATTATGTACTTAAAATCCATTTTCTTTATGGGTTTTATTTTAAAGGAATAATGTTGGAGTTATCATGGAATGAAAACTCCATCATTTTCTTTCCAGGTTTATTTGTAAAATAATAGTGTTTTGGGTTATCAATTCATGCATGACTGGGTGGCCATAGAGTAAATTATCATTTGGAATGGTTATCAACCTAGATTTTTCTGCTCATAAATCTGTTAAAGTAATGGCTGCATACTTGTTTAGAGAAATATGGAGAGGCATTGGTGTGTGTTCTAATAAAAGTGGCATTTCAAATGTAGGTAGGGGAACATACTAGGGCCAATAACTCAGATACTCTTTTTAGTTGTATGTAATTATGCGAGTATTTGCAATAAGACTAAGATTACTTTCTGTATGCAAGTGTGAGATGGGAATCAAATATGGGATGAGTGACTCTGCATATTTCAATTGCATGGCAACATTGTATTCGTTACTTGCACTATGTTTGTTCGTCATGCATAATAGTTCCAATTGGAAGGCAAGACTGGATTCACTGCACTGTGTATATTCATCATGCACAATATCAAATCATTGAGTGATTTTTAGTACTTGCCCTTTCTTTGACCCTCACTCTACTCCCAAAAAAACATAAGAAAGATATATATCTGTGTGTGTGTGTGTGTGTGTGTGTGTATAGTTTCAATTTTATTGGTCGATCGTTCACTCTACCTTACCCAAAAAAATTACTTCAATTATATTTGTCGATCTTAAAGTTGAGCTAAAGAATAAATTCTATAAGTTGTAATATTCTTCTCAAAACATGAGATCCCAACATCATAATGAAAAATATATACACACTCCCCATACATATTTTGAAAACCCAGCTCATATTTATATAAATTACACTTATTTTGTAGCATATATATATTCGAAAGGCCCATGGTGATGCATAAAAGGACTAGCATTAACTTTTCAGTGCTTAGCCATTAAAATAAGTTGATATTTTACAATATATTGAACTATGCTCCACTTGTGTTTATTATAAGTGGAGTTGTTGCAACTAGCTACTTGTGTGTTCTTGGTCTTAAAACATGTATTCACTCCATATTCATGGTCTGACTTGTAATCCATTAATCAACTAGCTTGTTGATATTGGCATGAAATTTCAATGGTTTAATTTATATAGAACATGATTTGGACATGAGTTGATCATTGAACAGTAAAAGTGGTTGGAAATCATATCATGGTGTGGAGGTTTTATGTTTGGTATCGAAGTTTTAGATTTTTAAGATAAAATAAAATATGACAAAGGCAATCTGTAAATTATTTACTGAAAAAGGAAGAGAATGGAAAATAATACAACAGGTGCAAAACTATACAAAGGGGATTTGGGTGAATGGTATATGTAGGAAACATGTAGTAGAAGAAATTGGAAAAAAAAAAATATGTTTAAGAGGAGATGATTGTCTGCTAATAGTCTATTCTGAATAAAAGTTGGCAGTTGCATCTCCCAAATTAACTACTAAAAATAGTTCTTGTTTAAGAGTAGATGTGTGTGCTAATACTTTATTCTGAAACAAAGGTGATATCTGCATCTCATAGAATGACTAGTAAAAATAGTCGCTTCTCTCAAACTTACTAGTAAAGAAGGAATATAGTAATATTTACCTTGCAGAATACTCTACTAGTTGAAAATTACATTTTCCAGATTGATTTGTATAAAAGTTGCATCTCCTAGATTAATGTTTGTTTTTTGATAGAAAAGGGGTTGGGATCTTCATTTTCACTCAATGTGGAGTCCTAAGATTCAAAATTTATATGTTCAAAAAAGGAGACTCAATAACTAGAGAATTCTTTTATGACTAAATCTTTGAAACATTGATTAGAGGCTTAGAAATAATGAAATATTTTCGTTTAGTCTAATTTTTTCATCTGATAAATCGAAGAGCTACAACACAATAAGAACCTCTTTCAAATCGATAATGCTTTTGCATTGCCCATTTGGAGAGATTAACCCTATACACTTATGATAAGTTCATTTTTATTTTGATAACAAAAACATTATACCCACTCATGCATAAAATGACCTCACCAGACCTCTAGTGTCATCGATTGCAAGATGGTCTTCCTTGGATGTTGAATTCTGATGGATCATTTGTATGAACAGTGTCTTTCCCCATTGGTTTTCCTACAAGCTAAGAGCATTTTCATGCTTAGTGTTCTATCAAGGACTAATTATTGATTCCAAAGTCAATAAAGGTGAGTTTATTGATAACAAGTGTGTTTAATGTGACCCTGAGTTTATGTTGATTGTAGATATAAGTATGCAGAAAAGTCAACTATTTACTTGAGAAATAAATTATTTACTTGTCTATTAAATATACAAAATTAGTTATACTCTTATTGTAAAACAAAATACACAACGTATTTTGAATTTTGAATTTTAAATACATTAGATATTGAATTTTGATGGATATTTGTATGACCAGTGTCTTTCCCTATGAGATGTCCTACAACCTAAGAACATTTCCATGATTAGTGTTCTATAGAGGACTATTTACAGAGTCCCACCTCAATAAAGGTGATTTTATTTACAATAAGTGTGTCTATTGTGACCCCTTGACCATGAAATACACTATATCTTGAATTTTGAGGGAAGTTTGTATGAATAGTGTCTTGCGCTATCATATGTCCTACAACCTAAGAGATTTTTCATGTTTAGGGTTCTATCAAGGACTATTTACAGAGTCCATCCTCAATAAAGTGATTTTATTGATGATAAGTGTGTATGATTGTGACCCTGTGAACCTGATTTTATGTTGATTGTTGATTTGTAAACTGTCGTGGATATTCCACTAGACAATTTGTCACAACATATCTTATAATAATATATTAAAATACTGAAATTTTACACTATTACAGTTTATTAAACTTTAAGATTTGCAAATTTAACTGTAATTAGTGCATGCATGCGAATATAAATTATGTAGAAAAATAGAGAACGACAAAATAATCTCACACACACATAAGACACAACATATGCTCTCTGGGAAACCCTTTCAGGAGAAAACCTAGTTGGAAGGTGAGTTCACTTCGCTCTCTTTCTCTATCTAGAAATATGGTTGTAGGGACAAAGAAGTAATGCCTATGGCTCATGGGTCACTACAGCAAAGATCCTCTACGTGTGCTCTACCTCCAATCTCTCTTGGCTATATTTGCTCAACTATGGAACAAAATGATCTCGAAATAATGGAATGCCTCTTCCTCCTAGTGGTCTAGTTATAACACATCCTGATAGCCTACTAGTGGTAAAGTTTGACTACATCAACTCTTAACTAGAGTTACAAAATAGACTCTTCTAGAGTCTTTTACATCAAAAACACGTCGCTAGCCCCTTTTCCATGAATAATTGGGGTTGATGCGGCATCCTCCCATACTATAGGTGTGAAAACAGGAAGGTCAACTTGTGAGTGGCATAACTTTTGCATACAAACTCTGATTGACGTGCTTTTGTGTAGTTGGAAATATATTTGTATGTAGAATAGTGTAAAAGGATGTAATGCGAAATCAACAATTTTTTATCCCCAATAAACATCATTTGATGCCTCAAAATTCTCTTGGAAGGTTTCAGACCCTATTTTACCAAAGTGGGTCATGCTGGTAAAAACGGTCTCATGAGCTAATTCCTCCACTCTTTCCACTTTAAATGCATTTATATGGATGAAAAAAAATATAATGATCAAATTTGGATCACACCACCCCATTTTTGGAGGCTTTTTGTCCCCAAAATCATTTACTGAATGAGGTGAGGAATTTTTCCTCCACCTTCTCTCAAGTGTACCATTTAGCTTTGCCTAGAAGATGTCCCTTCCACACAATCTGCAAAAGCTCATGTTGCCCCTATATTGTAGTTTTGGACCTCTTCTATAAACCGATATCTTATGTCAACTCTGCCTGATCGTTTGGTGCCAAATCCTCCATAGAAGGTAGGACTTGTTCCGCTTCCTAATATAACATGGAAGGATCATAGAGCTTCAAATTATCTACATTCACAACTGAGTAAATGCACATATATGTGATAAACTAAGTCGATAGGAATTATTACCCACCTTTTCCAATATCTCAAAGGGACCATACCTTAGAGCCTTGATCTTTTTACCGAGCCCCTACAACCTCTCCTTGCTCAACTGTAGCCATACTCTCTCTCCCACCATGAATGATTTCTCTATTCTATGTTGATCATGCCTAGTCTTATACTTCTCCTCTGACTACTACAATGTTTCTTGTACCTGTAGATGGATCTGCCTAATATTCTCTATAAATTTTTCAGCCCTCAAAGCATCTCTTGTAAGATATTCCCTCACTCCTCCTTTCTCCCTATATGAAATATCCAAAGGTAAAGATGGAAAATATCCAAAACAAGTCTCAAATGGGGACTTTCCTATAGAAGTGTGGACTACTTTATTATAAGAATGTTGTATATATACCAGATTCTCATCCCAGGTCTTTGGATGCTTCTAGTCGTATCCCCTTAGAAGTTGCACCAAATTCATGTTGAATACTTCTATCTTCACATCTCTCTTTGGATGGAATGTTGTAGATATCTTCAACTTTGTGTCCATCTTATCCCAAAATGTAGTCCATAATGCACTAAGAAATAACGTAGTTTGTTGTTTCCTATTGCTAGCCTTGCTGGTACAACAAAGAATGCATATTATTATGAATCTAGCTACTTGCTCTTGCATCTTGGGCTAATACACATACCTCTGAAAGTTAGTCATGGTCTTTCCTACACCAAAGTTCCTTGCAACCTTGGAGGTGTGAGCCTCTCTAATCAGTTGTAAACGCTCACCTTTAGGAACACATAGCTTATCCAACTTGTAGACTAACCCATCTTGGAGATGGTAGTCAACGGTTCTATCACCTTCGTGCACATGAATCTGACTCTACAATTGTTGATCCACCTTCTTGAAGTCCTCATCTTCTAAATATGTCTCTTTGTATGCATCATGGGTGAATGGCTCCATGTGCATAAGAGCCCCCGAAGTTGTAATCTTTGATGTGGGTGACCTTGAAACCATATCCACCAACTTTTTTGTGTTTCCCTTCTCATACTTGATCATCAAATGAAACTATTGTAAAAACCCCATCCACTTGTAATGCATGGTCTATTGTAGCTTACTTTGGTCTTGCAAGTACTCTAACAGTTGGTGATCTGTGTGGATTATTGTCTCCTTTCCCATCAGATAGTGCTTCCACTTCTTCATAGCTTGCACCATGGCATAGAGCTCCTTATTGTAGGTAGGGTAGTTAAGAACTGCCCCATGAAATACTTATGAATGGTAGCAAACGAGCCTTCCTCCTTGCATCAAGATAGCTCCCATATCATACCCACTCACATTTGTCTCCACTTTAAAGGGTCACTACAAGTTTGGTAATGCCAGAACTAGTGCTTGAGCGATCTTCTTCTTTAGCTCCTCGAAAGCCTTATGTTGACCTTTTCCCCATTGGAAATTCTTGCCACTTGTTCTCATGGCATGGAGCAGTAATGCTACCACTGAAAAATGAAGTTATCAATTTCCTCAAGTAATATGCTACCCCAATGAAACTCCTGATCTCAAAAACATTAGTAAGCATCATCCATTTCATGATGGCCTCCATCTTGCAAGGATATATCTTCAACTCTCCTCTACTAATCACATACCCTAGATACATGAAATCTTGTTGCGCAAAATCACACTTCTTAATATTTTCTTGCGGTTGATGCTTCTCCAATGTTTCCAGCACCTGCATCAAATATAAAATATGCTCCTCCTAGGTAGCACTATATACTAGTATATCATCCAGATAGACAATAACAAATAAATATATAAAAGGGTGCAGTATATCATTCATTAATCTCATAAACGTAATTGGCACATTACATAGGCCAAATTTCATAACTAACCACTCATGCAAACCTTTCCTAGTTTTGAAGGAGGTCTTCTAGGTATCTTCTTCTTTGACTCGAACCTAGTGATATTGTTGGCTTAAGGGGCTTGACCCAGGTTTAGAGTTAATTGCACCAACCAAAAAAACCCTAACTGTTGGCCCTTTCGGCAACAACTTTTGTAGCGCAGGCTACAGTCTCCCTGAAGTAGTATTGGGGGATGCTAGAACTAGATTTATGTTGGGTTGTGTTATATTCTTTCCACGACTAGCCCACGTAGTTAACCGGGGGGTTAGAGGGGGGGGGGGG
>APFE031395020.1:0-21656 GCA_000404065.3 Pinus taeda
TCTGCATTTACAACTGCTGCTTTATTTGAATGAACAGGAACATTATTGACTTGCTGTTTATGGGAGTCTGTTTCAATCTTCTGAACAGAAACAGGTTTAGAAAGATGACTCCATTGCTGTAGTTCTTCTTGCTGTAGCTGTGATTCAAGCTGCAAAAAATCAATCTTTTCCTGTGCATTTTGTAGACATGTCTGAATTTCTGAGAGAGAGGCTTTGCTGATTTGGAATGTTTCATTAGAAGTAGATTGTATTAGAGTTTTCAAAAACTCTAATACTTCACCAATTTGATCCATTTTCCGAAAAAAAAAATCAGTGCCCTAATGATACTTTGAGTTCCTCAGAAAGCTAAAAGCTTCTTAGAAAGATATTTCAAGCTTCAAAAATCCATTTTTTTCTCACAATATTCAAACAAGAATTACACTGCTTCATTAAGTTTCAGTTTTCATAACAAGTGGGTACATGGCCTGCTGTAGGTGTATTCTTTAAAACATATGATGGCACCAAAACCCAACTTTCAACTAGTTCATGATATGATGCACAAACACAATCCGATATTTAAAAAATACAAAGCAGTAAAGACATAGCATCAGCCTGGAGACGTGTGACTAATGGACTAATAAGTATGCCAAGAGTGACAAGCCTCTTACTCTGCTACAGAAATCCGCACCACTAATTCGACAATGGTTCCTGCGCCAGTAATAGAAGTCATTATCGACTGGGACTGAAGAAAAACTCAGTGAGAGTTTCTGTCAAACACTTGTTGGCATACTGCACTCTTATGCATTTTGAAGACCTTCAGCTTTGGCCTGCTTATTCACGGTCAATAGCAGAGAAAATGCCCAGCTCAGCTTCTGGGAATTAGCACAAATTTTGGTCATAAGTTTATCTCTTCATGGTGACTGAATTGTGATCCAACTAATATTCAATCTTTGCACTATATCTCTGCTCGTGTAGCGTGTAAATCCACGTTACATTCAACAACAAATCTAGCAGGGAATCGATCCAGAGACAGACAGATATGTGTACTCATTTGCAGAGACAGACCACCAATTATTTCATCTGACTGTGACCCTTGACTGTGACCCTAGGGTCATATTTGTTCTCCGGTGACAGCATATATGACAAGTGGACTTTTCGAGAGATGACGCTGGGTGTCTATTACAATCTGGGAATCCCTTTTAATTTATTAAGGTAGAGCCAAGATCAGGTGCAACAAAATCATGTGAAAGAAAGATCTAGATCTCTTGAACCAATAAAAAAGTGCAATTACAGTTGGATGTATAAGAATTCGAAGTGTAACAGAAATGAAAAGGAATGGAAGATGCACCCAAAAGACCAGATTGGAACGGTTGGGAAGAACTGCTTTGCCATTGCCAGTGATTGCCGTTTAGGTGTGCAACTGCAAACAATAGCTACTGATTTTCAACGCATTTTCAAGATTCATGATAAGCTATATGTGGGTCTTTCTGGATTGGCCACAGATGTGCAGACTTTGTACCAAAGGTTTGCTTTTCGCCACAAGCTTTATCAGCTGCGTGAGGAAAGAAATATGAGGCCAGAAACTTTTGCAAGTCTTGTTTGTGCGTTACTTTATGAAAGAGGTTTGGTCCTTACTTTTGTCAACCAGTGATTGCTGGATTAGGGGAAGATGATAAACCATTTATCTTCACCATGGATTCGATTGGTGCCAAGGAACTGGCAAAGGACTTTGTTGTGGTTGGTACTGTTGCAGAGTCACTTTATGGTGCATGCGAGTTTATGTATAAGTCGGACATGGAACCGGAAGAGTTCCGAGAAAGTCTGTATTCTCTATCACAATGGGTGCCAACAGAAACTTTATTCAAATGTACACAGATATTGACATTTACAGTTTGTACACGCCTGTTTGTGTGCACCGACTCGATAAAACTGCATCACGCCTTGCGGCATCCGCTAAATCCCTGTCAAAACATGACATGCAAACAAGACCAAAATTTCTTATCCCTAGACATTGCGTAGCGAAGTGATCTCCTGGAACGATTCTCCCACCACCGTTCTACCCATTTTCAGGAAGCTCATCAAGGGCGGTTTAAGAATATGGGTATACAGTGGTGACACCGACGGTCGAGTTCCTGTAACTTCAACACGGTATAGCTTAAATGCCCTTGGGCTTAAGATAAAAGAAGAATGGAGTGCTTGGTACAACAGCCAACAGGTGGGAGGATGGAGACAACCCGATGAAGGCGGTAAGATCAGATTGAATGTCATAGCGTTTTGCAGTAGTCATATATCAAATCCGCAACAGATATCAAACACGCAACAACGTTTTTTTTTTTTTTTTTTAATACAGTAGTCATATATCAAATCCGCAACAGATATCAAACCCGCAATAGCGTTTTTTTTTTAATACAGTAGTCATATATCAAATCCGCAACAGCGTTACCTTACCTTCAGGCACGCGTTTCTCTTTCTCACATGTTTGGTGTGCAGCTTCAGGGAGCGTTTCTCCTCTTAGACGTTTGGTATGTCAGGCAGCATTTCAGTAATGTCAGAACAGGTGACAGACCAGCGTTTAATAATGAGGTGCAGCGCAGGTGTGGCAGAGGCAGCGTACTATATGGAGCAGGCGATGGAATATGGAGTAGAGCGCAGGTACAGTGCAGGGATGGCAGAATTAATGGAGCGTTATAGAAGACTAGGCCAGCTCTAGTCAACACTATTCAAGGCAACTCAGACCAGTTGCTCAGGGAAAACAGGCCACGCATCATGGCTCTGATACCATGTTAAACAGACATGGACAGCGAGAAAGAATATGAAAGATAAAACATGCATTACATTTTTATTAACAATAGATGTACATTTATAGTACAATATGGTGACCGTTGGGATTCACATCCCAAGGTCCCTTGGACTGCTTAGTCTCTTTAGCTTCCACACTAACCCATTTAGGATTAGGTGTCCAACAAAAACAAGCATAAAACAATAATTTTGAAGGATTATGGATGAGAAATTTTGCAGTGGATTAAGGTTTATTTGGAAAAATGAAAAGGAAATGGAATGAATCAGCTTTGTAGAGGAGCTGAATGTTTTTATTGGTGGGTTACAAGTTAGTGAAAGCAAGGTAGGAAAATGATTGTGAAAGAAAATGAGCAATGAAGGAAAATGAGATGAAGGTTTTATTCACTGAAGAAGGAGGAATGCAATGGTGAGACTGGCATCTGAAAGCTCTCAAGTGTTGGATCTGATTTGACATCATATGCTCATGCTTTGATATTTGATCTTTGATGTTGCTTTGATCATGTTTTTGTGAAATAAATGTGGTCTTTGAGAGAGACATTGTTCGGTTATGGTCATCTATTCTTCCTCGTGGAACCTGCAAAAAAGCTAGTACTTCTTCTACAATGGAATGTAATATTATCAAAAGAGAGAGGTGATCAATCTCTCTATTAATGACATTTACACAAAAAACTGAGAATCGGTACTAATAAAATAAATTCACGAAAGAAAACCAAATGAATTTTTACCTGCATCGAAACTAGTGCCTTGGGTTACTTGTTGTGTCTTGTCAGCAATTTATTCATTCTTTTTCTATTTCAAACTATCATAATAGCTTTCTCATTATGTATATCTCATCGAGATCTTTCCAATAATGCTTAAATTGTTGAAATCCGATGTCGTATGAGAAAGTTAGGCTGATTTGAAATTTGGGTGAAATAATGAAGATTGTCATGAGGTTTCTCAGTTGTAGGATTGCGCCCTTCTTGCATCTAAACATCCTGTTAATCTTCTTCGACTGAGTCATGACATAAAATTTTCCTGTTTTTGATGCCATTGGCTTCTATACCTGCAAGACTCAAAGAAACATGATCATATAAAAATACTTTATGAAATGAAAATGCATGACTACAGGATTCAATCTTCCATCTACATGATTCTCTTCAAGGCATTTTGCAAAACAATAATCCTGTAGATGAAGCACCCTTATCGTTCTTCTTCTTGATCCATTTTCAGTGTTGAAAAATGAGCTAGCAAATGGAGGGTGACTGTGTAATAGTGATGTGGCAGTGGGTGACATGGCAAATGGATAATGTGACATGTTGACTATTTGACTGATGATATGGCGATGAATGTGCAATATTGGCCAGTGTTGTGCTGCCATGTGGTGGCAAAATTGTTGTTTAATTAATGTTGTGTCAAAATTGTAGAATAATTAACAAATTCCAATCCCCACAAGATTTGAACTCATGACCTTCATTATGCAATGTGAATGACTTACCAATACAAGTCACATTTATGAATTTAATAAAATTTTGGAAATTTTAATTATTCTAGAAATGAAAATTGAAACAACTTGACAAATGACCAATCTAAATCCAAGATTTTTAGGAAAATATGATTCCAAAATATTTTCCAAATTATTTTTCATATCTTTTGAATTCATCATTTCCAAGATTTTTAAGAAAATGGGATTCCAAAATATTTGCCAAATCATTTTTCATATCATTTGAACTCATCATTTTTGCCGAGAAAGTGGGCTTTTTTTAACCAATTTTTATCCTATAAAAGCTTGAGAAATGTTTATGATTATATAATATAATATATATAATATATATATATATATATTATATATATTATATATATATATTTTTTTTTTTTTTTGTTGCAGGTTGTAAGCGTGAAGAAAATTTCATTTCTGAAAATTTTTGCATTAATTTTTTTTTAATAATTAATTTTTTTGTTAATTAATTATTAAAAAAAATTATACATTTTTTTTTTTTTTTAATTTATTGATTGTTTTTTCTCTGTTGCTTAACGTTGCTATGGTTGGCCATGGCTCTGTGGCTAGGCGGCCGTTGGATAGTCGTGGCCTTGGCCTTCGCTGCTCACTAGAACCTTAAACATCTCTCAAATGGTTACGAATTTTGAGGAAATTTGCTTGCGTAAAATATAAATCACCATGTTCTGAGAAAAACCCATGTTTTATATTTTTGAGATTTTTATTTTATCACAAAATAGGTTTTAAAAATGACTTTTTTAACCTTTACATATTTGGCCTCTAATCAGGTAATTGCGGGGTGAAATTCGTTGTGGTTTTTTTTTTTTAAATCAGGAAAAATGCATAGCTATCTTCATTTTTTCAAAAATCACACATAATTTTTTTCGTTGGCTTCCATGAAATTTTTTTATTTGTTTAAATTTGCTTTTTTCTCATTTTTTGTGTTTTTATTTATTTTTATTATTTCTTTGTTTTTTTGTTGTTGTTTTGGTTTTGTGTTTTAAATTAATTTTTTTTTATTTCAAATTTGTTTAAATAAGCAAAAAAAAAATTGTTTTTTGGTTTTTAATTTACATGTGTTCCATTCACTTTATATATATAAGGAACATTAAAAAAAAATTATGTTCCATTTTAAAGTTTCATATATATATGTGTGTGTGTTAAAAGAAACAAATAATGAAAAAGAAGGCAATTTTTTTTTTTTAACAAAAGATATACTAACATGAAAATTCTTTTTTTAGTTTTCCAGGTCACACAAAGTCCAGGAGGAGAGCATACCCAAGTTTTTATTAGTTGATTCATCTCTTTAAAAATTTGGATACAAAACATAAAATGAAAAGAATCAATCTCTTACCTAAAACTGTCATTTTTCCACCTTAGCTTGTGCTCCTCGTTCACAATCATTTGTTTTATTGCAATTTTCCTGCCAAGGGTTAATAAATTGGTGGCTCTTATTGCACCACAAAAGTGCACATTTATCCTAAAAATCACTTTGTTTTTATTTGTTAGTCCTATTCTATTGAAAAAGAAATGAAACATTCTCTTAAGTATAAGAGAATTTCCAGTGCATCCATTTTCGTAACAATATCATGAGTAAATGCATATTCATGTTTAAAATATACTCTTTGATATGTACTAGTATATGAGAGACCAACTGCCTTGATTTGAATAATGTCAAAAGATACTAAAAAATGGAATCCTGAGATCTGATAACTGTCTTAAACCAAGATTCAATGTAATCATGTCTTCCTTGGTTTTCTGATATCATGCCATGCAAGTCTTCAGAGATGTGATCTTCATTCATAGAATCGGGTGATAGACCTGCATGACACTCAGGTTTCAACAACTTCTCTTCTTTAACATGCATCCATGATTCTTGGAAGTTACCTGAATATTTTTTCTCTTATGGTTGTTGTTCTTCAATGGCAATTGGTGCTTTATTTTGCAATACCTCAACATTATGAGTGGATTGAGGTGTTTCTTTGTTGGGGATTCCAAGTGGCTGTGCAAGTAATGGAGTGGAAATGGATCTTTGGGGTACTTGTGCGGATGGTAATGGTTGAATTGAGGTCAATTGAGCATGAAATGGATGTTGTGGTGGAGGCGAATAGTGTGAATATCATTGAGCTTGGTATTGAGGATAGTGAGGAAAAGATTGAGGATACGTGGATTTCTTTTGTGAGGCCCTTACCAACCTTGTTTCCAAAATTTGTTTTGAGGTTGGGATTGAGATGGCCAAGGTTGCAAAGGCAAGGGTGTTTTCCAATTACTTTGAGATTGTTGTGAATAACTTTGAAATTGAGAAGCAAGATCTTGCATCATATCAGGTTGATGAGGTTGCCATGATATTTTTGGATCCCCATAACAAGATTGTTCCAAGGTTTGATTTGCTCCTTGGTAAACTGCCTTTAACCCTGGTAATGATGGACAATCTTTAGTAGTATGCGATCCTGCACAAATTTCATACATTTTAATGTTATCAAGTGGACATTCATGCAATGCATGTTTCTTTTTGCATTTAGGGCAAAACATAAATGAAGCAACATTCTCAACTATTTGTTTGTTTTCCATTCTTAGCATATCAATTTTTTCTTTTAATTCCCAAGAATGTCTAGCAAATTATTCAGTTCAATTTGACTTACCAATACTAATGTTGACTTACCTACTCTTTCCATGACAGGATCCTGAGGGGATCTTGCATACTTTGATTTTCCTCTGGACATGTTCTTACACAATTCACAAATCTATTGAAAACAATTGTGAAACATCTCATTTTCCTAGCAGGTTAAGAAGATCAATCCATTCATCCTTTATAGCATTTAGTAGGAGAGTTTTTAATATGTCTGATCTTAAATTATGCATTTTATCTCTTTTGACATGATATGTAAATCTCTCCACTAAATCTTCTAAGCTTTCATCCTCTTTTTGGTTCATCTTAAAGACTTGATTTCTAAGGTCATGGTTTATATAATAATCTTTGTATTTGTCCAAAAATACTATTTTCATATCATTCCATGTCCTTATAGAATTTGTTCCTAAAGTCATGAACCATTTAAGAGCTCTATCCTTCAATGTTGCCAGAAACAAATTCAACTTTTGAATGTGTAAGAAGTAGCCATAAGATCTACAAATTATTTCAAATTCAATTAGAAAATTTTATGGGTCTTCTGATCTCATACCATTGAAGATAGGAAGTACAGATGGAGAGATGTTCTTTGTATGAACATTGATATCAATTTCTTGAATGGGAAATCCAAAAAGATCTTCCTCGTCTTTACCATCTCCATCCATTTCTTCTACCTACAAAACCAGGAATTCATGATATGGATGGTTTTTTTTTAGTGAATGGGGGTTTTGTTTTATGAATGTTTTATCTTTTCTAATTTCTGTCTAAATGCAAATAACCCTAATGAAAATGATTTCTAAACAATCTTCCTATCTAGTTACATCTAAGTATGCTTCCCCGACAACGACGCCAAAAATGTAGGGCGATTTAATGGTATGCTAAATCCCTTGTCATTTTAATATGTCAACCCGAGGGTTTCGTAAACTTAGAAGCAAACCAAAATATATGGGACCTCAGATGAAATTGTTGTATAAAGTTTGTTTAAGATGGAAAGAGAGAAAGGAAATACATATTACAAATATAACTAAAGAAAATTGCAAAAGAAATCTCATGCAAGAAAAATAAATTAAATTCTAAAGCTGGAATGAATGAATTAACGCCATGGCCTTTTTAAACTATTCAAAAGCAAACTAATCTATGAACAACTATAAGAAGCAAACTATGATAATCTAGAAAGCAGTAAATAGCAACTAGTGGTTTAGTTGTCAAGCAAGCAAACTAAGATAGCTAGTAAGCAAGCAATTTAATGACAATCAAATCAAATGTAAGAAGTAAATCAAACTTGCAGAAAGAAAATCACACTTATAGAAAGCAAAGCACGCTTGCATGAAAGGAAATAACATAAATCAAACTATGTTACAATTGTATGCAAATTGTGGTTGATGGGGATCCTTCCATTCCTCAATGAGCACACAAGAACAACTATTACATCTTAAGAATCAAATGACACTCATAACTCATGATTTGGAGAAAATGATATTATTCATGCTAAATGAACAATCATAAATTTGATGCTAATGAAAAATGACAACTATTAGCTTCCTTTGAAGGATGCTCCTCCTATTTATACATGAATTAGGGATATCTACTCAATAAATGTAGATCCCTTAAATATCTACTAGATCCTTACTTGTCTCAACTTATCCCTAAATACTAGATACAAATCCCATGACTCATAAAGGTATCTATCATATTTCTCCTTGGAATATGGTCCACCTATTGAGTTGAAATTCGAATTTGATCTTGGGAGGCCACTTAAGGGTGCCTTGGAAGCTTCCAAATGATCTACACATGTCACAAAACTCATAACACATACATATATAAATGAAACCATGTTAATTTCCTAGTTTTTAATCATAAATTCACTTTAAATACATAAAATAAATAACTTTGCAAAACAAGGATCCTAACCCATATAATCATGAAGATGATTACTTGATGTAGGGTTTTAGGCTAGATAGTTAAGAAACGAGGGATAAATGGTTTATGAATGGATGGAAATATGGATGAATATGGAAGACAAATTTGAGACTCAACAAGTATCTCCCCTTGGTAGAGTTCGCATACAACAACGGGTATCAGGAATCATTGAGGATATGTCCTTTCAAGGCATTGTATGGGCGGAGTTGCAACATTCCCATCAGTTGGAGTGATCTGGTTAACAGGGTGTTGATTGGACCAAACATGTTAGCAGACATGGAATAGGAAATGTAGGTTATAGAGAAGAATCTAAAGGCAACACAAAATACACAGAGAAGCTATGCAGATAGGAACAGGTTGTCCAATGAGTTCTAGGTTGGGGAACAGATGTACTTGCGCATCAAACCGAAGAAGATCTCCTTGCGGATTGGATCATGTGCCAAGATGGCACCACAATTTTGTGGACCCTTAAATATTATAGAGAGGATTGAATCTAAAGGCAACACAGAATACACAGAAAAGCTATGCAGATAGGAACAGGTTGTCCAATGAGTTCCAGGTTAGGTAACAGATGTACTTGCGCATCAAACCGAAGAAGATCTCCTTACGGATTGGATCATGTGCCAAGATGGCACCACGGTTTTGTGGACCCTTAAATATTATAGAGAGGATTGGGCCTGTAGCCTATCGACTTGCACTGTATCTGATAGTGAAATTCCATGATGTTTTCCATGTGTCATTGCTTAAGAAGTATGTTAAAGATGTTGATCATGTTATTGATTGGTCTGTATTGCAGGTGGAACCAGATAGAGAATTCCAACTGAAGCTTTAGTGTATATTGCAGAAAAAGGTTCTCAAGCTCCGGAACCGAGCAATAGAGCAGGTTAAGGTGCAGTGGAAGCACTTTGGGCTCGATGAAGCTACATGGGAGATGGCAGATCAGATGCGGGCTATGTATCCTTCCTTGTTTGGCGGTTGAGGCAAAGCAATTTTGGCTTGGTGTTTTGGTTTGATTTTGGTATATGTTTGGTGATGTTGATTTATGTACATATGTATATGGATGTAAATACCACCATGAGCTATGTTATAAAGCTCCAATAAGCGGTACGGGTGTCATGTCATTATGGTGTTATGTTGTTACATTTTCATACTAGTTTGCTCTTAGCATGATAATCATTGTAAATATTGCAACGAGCTAAGTTATAAAGCTCCATCGATAGTATATTTCGCTTACAACAGTTTTGTGGTTATAGGTGTTGTTGAACATCGAGGACGGAGTCCCCCCAAGGGGGAGGGTTTTGTAACATCCCTAGTGAAAATTCCATGTAATAAGAGTAAATAAAGGCAAAATAATGACCACAGATGATGGGAGACTTGTTCCAAGCTGAATGTTGGGAAAAATCCTAGTGATGGGGATCACTTATGATTGTTTATGGCTAAGGAAGTTGGAAAAGGCAATGGCTAAGGCTTTGGAAAGACAAAATGACATTTTTGGCACACTTATTTATGAAAATAATGGAAGTTGGGAGGAAAGGAAGGTGAAAGGTCACAAGCTGCATTTGAGGAGGAAATTGAAGGAAAATAATGGAAAATAAAGGAAATAGAGGCCTCATTCATAAAAAGGCTTCCGAGGATAAATTGGTAACCTTTGGTCAATTCAGTTTTGGATCTCTCTCATTACTCTCTCTCTCTCTCTCTCATACTCTTGGAGACTTAAGAGTTTTCTTGGAGCACTCTTGGAGGTGTGACATACTTGGATTCTTGGAGTAAGAAGGCAAAGAAAGAGCAGGAAAGCATAAGAAGACATCAGGATCAACAACTACATCAAATTTTCTTGCAGGTACCGAGTTGCATGTATGTTTCCTTCACTAGTTTTGGCATGCATTACATATGCATGTGGATTTTTTGTTGTGATCTGTCATTGGCATAGAGGATGGTTGGGATTGATAGTGGATTACCTAACCTTGCCATTTCCTAGATAACCAGGGTGATTGTGGGTTTACTTTCATTATTTGTTTTTGGTTGGTTCTCATATTTCCTTAGCTTCGATTGAGTTACTAGTCCTGGAAGCCCTGTAATAGCTTGGGTTGAGTTACTAGTCCTGGAAAACTTGGTTGGACAAACGCTCTGGAAGCCCTTGGTGTGTTGAGTTACTAGTCCTGGAAGCCCTAGTTGGACAAATGCTTTGGAAGCCCTGTATAAGTTGTGGGTTTAGTTACTAGTCCTGGAAGCCTAGGTTAGAAAAACACTTTGGAAGCCCTAGAAGGCTTGGATGGAGACCAATCTGATGATGGTTTTGTGATGTCCTACCATGAGGTGGAATCATTGTTTGATGGGCTGAGGTGGATGGCCTCTGGAAGCCTTGGATGAGTTTTGATTGATGCGTTCTATGAGATCCCACATTCATGCTTGGAATATGACATGGGGGTGAATGGGTGAAGAGAGATTTGGCTTAGCCATTCTACGATCGGGTGGAATGTGAAAGTCCCATCCTGGGTTTGGATTTTGCATAATTAATGAAAGGTTATTTCTCCTTGTATTTTTATGAGTATTTTGATGGATTATATGTGGTCTATATGGTTGTACTTTCATGAGTATTTATATTGTTATTATGTTGTTTATGTATGTGTTTTATGAAGTAGCCATGTATGGCTTTCATCATGGTTTTTACTTGTAATTGAATGATCAATGTATATATGAACTAATGGATGGAATGACAGTTGATGTGTTGAGACACCGATGCTCATAACTATTATTTACATCTGTAGATTGAATATTCTTTATATGTTTGACGAAATGTCTATCATGGCTAGTAGGGGTCCAGTCAAGGTCTTAAACACGTATTTTCTTTAGCATTGTAATTTCCATGTTATTTTACTATTATGAACAGATGGTTCAATTATGGGCAGTGACCTAGGCTCTAGGCCTAAAAAAGTGGCTTAAATCCCCGGGACGCTAGCATAACACTGACAAATTTAGTCTTTGGATGCTGGTAGGCAAGCTTGTGAAAGCGACTTTGGGTTTCTGGATGTTGTTATGCATATAGCATGAGAGCGACTAAGGCTTAAGTTGTCCAAAAGTTCAGTGGGACCCAAGGGAAAGTTGTCTGAAGTGTTGGATTGGTTCCTGAGGGTCTTGAAGCTGATGTTGAATGTTTGTATTGTGTGTTTCCGTCGGTTCCACTTCCTTAATGTGACTTAGGAGGTCGAATCATATCATAGTGGCCTCTCGTCACATGTTTACCATGGCTAGCTAATTGCTTGGGTAGATGTAGGAGGAGGGTGATACAGAGTGGTATCAGAGCATGGTTCACCCCTCATATTGGATGGGCTATGTGTTGGTCATGCATGCATGTCAATTGCATGTGTGTCTCTCACATTGCATTCTATGTGTTTGTTGCATTTGCATGATGTTGATCACGGTCGGAGTGATGTCGTCATGTGAAACTTGAAGTTGTTGTTGTTGGATGCAAAGTAGTGATTGTATGACTGGTTACATGTCGATTTATGTCGCTTACATGTATTGTTGTAGTATGCTAGGTTGCATGTATCATTCTTGCAATTTTGATTTCAAGTATCGTTCATGTATGCATGATCATACATGTTTATGCATATGTGTGGATGGTTATGCATCGCTTATGCATGCTCATGTTTGCATGTGGTCAAGTGTATAGTGACGTAATGATGGTGGTTGTCACGCATGAGGTCGTGGTGTGTGTTGTTGTTGAGGTCATGCATTGATGATTGGACCCTATCTAGAATGACAGTTTCATGGTCATATGCTTATATTTTATGTTTCTATATGTTGTCATGATTGTGTTATACATGTATCACGCTAATTTGTTGATCTTGCAAACAAGGTATCCTCCCTGAGCTATACTAAGTTATGTTGGTTTATGGTGTTTTTGTTTAGCTGAAATGATATACCTTGCAGGCAGAAATATCAAATGGCTAGCAAGATGATTGACTACAAAGACTCTCCCTATGAATCAGAAGAGCAGTATGGTGTTGGGAACTCTTTTGATTGGCAATTACAATGAGAAATTTGGAAGAAATAAGGAGTTGTAAGGAAAATAATGACATAATCATACAAGCACAGGAAAAGTTAGAAGAGGTAAATGCAGTCATACTTCAAAGTTTGTCAGATTTGCAGTGACAGGGACTGCTTCAGATCAACCATGAGTAGGAGGATAGAACAAATGGGGCATATAGTAGTAGATCACATGGTGGTTACATATCAGATAGAGATGACACAATCAAATATGGCAGATGATTGGGCACTCCGGATAGGAGAGGGGATAGACACAGGTATGATTCAGTTTTGATTTAGATAAACACTATGATCATCATCAGTATCATCCTTATAAGAGGAATGATAAGGTATATTTTCCATATGAGTTTAAGAAGGCAATGCCACCTACTTTTGATGGAGCGATAAAGAAATCACAAGACGTAGAGGCGTGGTTGCTAGACATGAAGAAGTTCTTTAGATTGCATGACTATTCATAGAAAATTAAAGCTAGGGTGACTACATTCAATCTCAAAGAAAAGGCAGACATTTGGTGAGAAGACGTGAAGAATGTCGAGGTGTAAATGAGGAAGACTTGACTTGGAGTGAGTTTGAGTGGCTAGTCAATAAGAAGTACCTATCGGAGAGATACTTTGATGACAAAGCAAAATAATTTTATGAGCTAAAGATGGGATCCGTGATAGATGATGAGTACACTAGAAGATTCTTCGAGTTGCTGAGGTATGTGCCTTACCTCAAGGAGTAGAAGGCTAAGATTCAAATATTCATTAGAGGATTACTGGTTTCATTGAAAGATAGGATTGAGTTCGATGAGCCTAGATCATTGGAGGAGGCCATCTGGAAGCTGAAGCATTGCTATGAACAATTGAAGCACATAACTGAGACTAAGCCAGACTTGAGAGGTAATGCAAAGAACAAAGGCAAATGGGACAAGAAGCAAGTAATACCACAAGATACAGGTAATAAGTAGAATGTCGCACCAGCTAAGAAGTTCAATACATCAGATAGCAGACAAGGATTTCGATAAGAACATAGCAAGGAGATAGGCTGGAAGCCCATAGAGTGTTGGATTTGTGGCAAGGATCATCACATGAGAGATTGTCCGCAGAATCAAGGTTGTAGACCACATATATACAATGTGCAGGAGGCACAGATTACTGGGGATGTTGGTTAGAGGATTAGTTGGTTACCTTTGGTCAGTTCAGTTTTGGAGCTCTCTCTCTCTCTCTTTCTCTCTCTCGTACTCTTCGAGACTTAGAGTTTTCTTGGAGCACTCGTGGAGGGTAGGGCATACTTGGATTCTTGGAGCAAGAAGGTAAAGGAAGAGCAGGAAAGTGCAAGAAGGCATTGAGATCAATAACTACATCAAATTTGCTTGTAGGTACCGAGTTGCATGTAAGTTTCCTTCACTAGTTTTGGCATGCTTGGCATATGCATGTGGATTTTTGGTTGTGATATGTCATTGGCATGGAGGATGGCCGATATTGACAATGGATTGCCTAGTCTTGCCATTTCTTGGATAGCCATGGTGATTGTGGGTTCACTTTCATTGTTTGTTTTTGGTTGGTTCTCATGTTTCCTTAGCTTGGGTTGAGTTACTAGTCCTAGAAGCCCTGGTTGGAAATAGCTCTAGAAGCCCGGTAATAGCTTGGGTTGAGTTACTAGTCCTGGAAAACTTGGTTGGACAAATTCTCTAGAATCCCTTGGTGTGTTGAGTTACTAGTCTTGAAAGCCTTAATTGGACAAACGCTCTGGAATCCCTGTATAAGCTATGGGTTGACTTACTAGTCATAGAAGCCTAGGTTGGAAAGCCACTCTGGAAGCCCTGGAAGGCTTGGATGGAGACCAATATGATGATGGCTTTGTGATGCCCTACCATGAGGTAGAATCATTGTTTGATGGGTTGAGGTTGATGGCCTCTGGAAGCCCCGAATGAGTTTTGATTGATGTGTTCTATGAGATCCCACATTCATGCTTGGAATATGGCATGGGGGTGAATGGCTGAAGAGAGATTTGGCTCAACCATTCTATAGTCAGGTGGAACATGGAATTCCCATCCTGGGTTTGGATTTTGCATCATTAATGAAAAGTTATTTCTCCTTGTATTTCTATGAGTATTTTGATGGACTATATGTGGTCTATATGACTGTACTTTCATGAGTATTTCTATTGCTATTATGCTGGTTATGTATGTGTTTTATGACAATAGCCATGTCTAGCTTTCATCATGGTTTTTAATTGTAATTGAATGATCAATGTATCTATGACCTAATGGATGGAATGGCAGTTGATGTGTCGAGACATCAATGGTTCTTGGCAATTCTCAACTAAGTATGAGACACCTATGCTCATAACTGTTATTTACACTTGTAGATTACATATTCATGATATGTTTGATGAAATGTTTGTCATGGCTAGTAGGGGTCCAATCAAGGTCTTAAACAAGTATTTGCTTTAGCACTATCATTTCCATGTTATTTTACTATTTTGAAGAGATGGTTCAATTATGGGCAGTGACCTGGGATCTGGGCTTGAAAAAGTGGCTCAAATCCTGGGGATGCTGGCGTAGCCTTGACAAATTTAGTCTCTGGATGCTAGCAGGCAAGCCTGTGAGAGCGACTTTGGGTTTCTGGACTTTGTCATGCCTATAACATGGGAGCCATTGAGGCTTAAGTCGTCCAAAAGTTTAGTGGGACCCAAGGGCAAGCTGTCTGAAGTGTTGGATTGGTTCTTGAGGGTCTTGAAGTTGATGTTGAATGTTTGTATGGTTCTTCGGTTCCACTTCCTTAACGTGACTTAGGAGGTCGAATCATATCATAGTGGCCTCTCATCGCATGTTTACCCCAGCTGACCGGTTACTTGGGTAGATGTGGGAGGAGGGTGTTACATTTACTAGGATTATGTCAAGCTTAATCGAGCCTCGACACCCTGTGGAATAATTATTAACCCCCCATAAATGACTCCAACCCTCAACTTCTCCCTATAAGATTTGAAAAGTAATTTGATAAGGACTAAACCCCACACAATCTCATTGATCTACACCTAATAAATCTCCCATCTTCAACCTCTTCGCATAAGATTTGAACAAGTAATTGGATAAGGACTAAACCCTACATAACCCGTCGGGCTAGGTTGGATGTCCTCCATTAGCCAACCAATATAGGGGCCACCTTCATTTTAAAACTCGGTTTACTTGTCTAGTAAGGTTTGCGGACAATACTCAGGATTGAAGAGAGTCCCACTAACTCACTCCCAAATCTCCTTGATGAGAAGCCAATTTACCAATTCTTCTTGTAAAAAAAAGACTAAAAGCCACACAAACCCACTAATCTAAACCTTATAAATCACATAAAAACTATTATTATTTAAAATCTTATGAACACAAGTAAAAGGCAACATGAACACAAGTAAAGGTAATTTATTGATTTAATTTTCCCATGGTAAAGAAAAAGATTAACATGCAAGATTCTTAGCACACACCAACAATGCCAATTATAGTGAAAAGAAGCAAGGTGGTTTAAAAATTTGGTGTGAAGATCCAATTTGTTTTATAGCTCTTGTGTGAAGATCCCTTTTCTCTCATTTTGTAAAGTTTTCACACAACTTTTTTTATGTAATCAATATATTTGTAACAATTAGTATAGATCTGTTCCATCTATAAATTTAATTAATAAGCGGATAAAAACTTAATATTTACAATATGACAATATTTTTAATCATGAATATTTACCATGGATATTATTAACTTCTAAGTAGGTTTTTTTACAATACCATGGGCCAATACCCACAAGAGAAAGATAGAGAGGGAGGGGAGGGAGGAAAATTATAATACCATGGGCTACTACCATGGTTTATCAATACCATGGGTCAGAGAGGGAGAGGAGGGAGGAAAATTATAATACCATGGGCTACTACCATGGTTTATCAATACCATGGGTCATCTAGACTTTTGATTCTTATGTTATGGATCTAGGATTTTAATTGTTACAATACCATAGGTCAATACCATGTCTTATCACTACCACATGCCCAAAAACAATAACTTATATAAAAATAAAAATATTTTACAAGTATTTTATTTAATTTAATTTTATAACATTTTTTAATTAATCTAAGAGCAAAAATGGTTATAATTACTTTGAGGTATATCTAAACCCTCCATCCTCACCACTACTAACAATATTTTCATTGAGATTTAAAATGGAGGTTTTAATAAATTTAAAAAAATGAGAGATTAATATATATATAATATATATATATATATATATATATATATATATATATATATATATATATATATATATACTATGTCAAATTTATATAATATAAATAATACTATAATGAACTAGGATAGATGCATCTTAACCACGGATCCAAGCGAAGTGAGAAAGAAAAATGATTAACAATGATAGAGGAAATATAGTGCGTAATTCTTTTAATTTTTTTTAATTATTGTATTTTCTTTAACATGATTGATCTAAAACATAGGTTTAATATTTTACAACCAATTATGTTTTTTATTAATTTAGATACTTTCTTAAATACAATACAATCAGATGATATTTAAGAAAGAGAGTGAGATGGAAGGGGGAATAGAGTGTGGGAGAGAGACATAGAGGTGAGAGACACAATGAGAGAGAGAAAGGAAGAGAGAGAGGAGGGGGAGAGATGGATTTGGAGGGGGAAAGAGAAGGATTGACAAGGGAGATATGAAGATGGAATGAGGGAGAGGGGAGACGAGGAAAGAGAGAGAAAAGGAGAGGATAAAGATAGGGAAAGAAGGGGAAGAGAGAGACAGGGAGACATTGATATGGAGGGGGAGAGAGGGGGAGAGAGAGAAGGAGAGAGGGAGGGAGATTGTGATAGAGTTGGAGGGTGGAGAGAGAGTGTGTGTATTATGGGGGGAGAGACAGAGGGAGGTGGGAGAGAAGGGGAGAGAAAGGAAGGAAAAAGATAGAGGACTTGAGAGAGAGGAGAGGGAGAGGGGGAGAAAGAGATGGAGTTGGAAGGGGAAGAAATACATAGAGAGAGAAAGGTGGAGAGGGAGTGTCAAGGGGGAGAGAGAGAGAGAGAGAGTATGTTTTTGGGCCGAGAAGGAGAGAAAATGGGAGATAGAGATATATATGGGGCGGGGGAGGTAGTATAAGAGAAAGGCAAAGAGAGGGAGGGAGGAAGAGAGATAGATGAGAGATAGAGATTCCAATGGAGAGAGAGAGAGAAGGGGAAGAGGTAGAGAGGGAAACGAAGAGGGAGAGATACATGGATGGATAGATTGATATGGGTAGAGAGAGAGAGAGCGTGAAATATGTTTAGGGGGGTTGAGATAGAGAGACAAATAAGGAGAGATGGAGGGAGGTATAAATATAGATGGCAGGGAGAGAGAGGAAAGAAGAGAAAGATAGAGAAAATTAGGGAGAGGCAGATAAAGTGCGACGGGGGAGAGAGGGAGGGGAAGAGAGAGAAGGAGAGGGGGAGGGAGATAGACACATAATGGAAGGTAGAGAGAGAGGGAAGAAGAAAGAGTCTCACAGAGACAAATACAAACATAGAAGCTAGATCTAGAAAGTCATGAATATTTTAGATTTTCACTAAAATAGATGTATTGATTTCAATGTAGTTGTTGATTTCTAATCCTATTTGATCACATGCACTATATGCACCGATTTCAACGTAGATGTCGATCTATAATTCTATTTAATACCTTACACTAAATGCATTGATTTCAATGTTGATGTTGATTTCTACTCCTCTTTGATCGCTTGCACATGATGCATTGGTTTCTGTGTAGATATTGATTTCTAATCCTATTTCATTGCTTGCACTAGATGCATTGATTTAAATGTAGATGTCGATTTCTAATCATATTTAATACCTTACACTAGATGCATTGATTTCAACGTAGATGTTGATTTCTCCTCATATTTGATTGCTTGCATTAGATGCATTGGTTTCATGTAGATATTGATTTCTACTCCTATTTGATTGCTTACACACGATGCATTGGTTTTAGTGTAGATATTGATTTCTAATCCTATTTAATCGCTTGCACTAGATGCATTGATTTCATTGTAGTTGTCGATTTCTACTCATATTTAATACCTTACACTAGATACATTGATTTCAACGTAGATGTTGATTTCTACTCATATTTGATTTCTTGCATTAGATGCATTGGCTTGAATGTAGATATTGATTTCTAATCCTATTTGATTTCTTGCACTAGATGCATTGATTTCAATATAGATGTTGATTTCTAATCCTATTTGATTGTTTGCACTAGATGCATTGATTTTAGTGTAGATGTTGATTTCTGATTTGATGCAACAAGATGTATGATGTACATTAATTTTAAAGTAATTAGATTAATATTGTGCATTGATTTCAATGTAGGCACATCTCCACCTCCTCCATCTATATCTCTATCTCCCATTGTCTCTCCTTCTCTATCTCTTTATCTCAGCCCCTAAACATACACACACACTCTCTATATCTATCTATCTCTCTCTCCCTCCCTACCTTTCCCCTCCCTCTCCCTCTCCCTCTCCCTCTCTTCCCCTTCTCTCTCTCTTTAACATTTCTCTCTCTCTCTCTCTCTTCCATATTATATATATATATATATATCTCTTCCTCCCTCCCTGTCTTTGCCTCTCTCTTCTTCCCTCTCTCTGCCCCATCTATACCTCTATCTTCCCTTTTCTCTCCTTCTCACCCCCAAAGCACACACACACTCTCTTAAGCACATAAAAAATATTCAACCATAAATACAATACTTGAAATTTCATCCTAAATAAAATGTTTGCTTCTTGAAACTATAAACTATTTATAATTGGGTACATTCTTATCATTCCCATTGGGTACATTATTAATTACTTTGCATTCAAACGCAGTAATAGAAAATAACTACCATTGAAAATTATTTGGGGTTTAACACTCCATAAGTTACAGTGATTGACTTTGGAGAAAACTACTATTAATATTAGAAAGCAATAGAGACAAGGTATGTTGTTTACTACAATATCTCGAGTTAAATATTTGAATGGTCTATGATTCCAACTACTCTTTTCATATGATCGATATGAGAAAATGGAAAAAGTAATAGGTGTGACAATAGGAACAATAGAAAAAATATTTGAATGGTCTATGGTTCCAACTACTCTTTTCATATGATCGATATGAGAAAATGGAAAAAATAATATTGAATGGTCTATGATTCCAACTACTCTTTTCATATGATTGATATGAGAAAATGGAAAAATAATAGGTGTGACAATATTTGAATGGTCTATGGTTCCAACTACTCTTCTCATATGATCGATATGAGAAAATGGAAAAAATAATATTGAATGGTCTATGATTCCAACTACTCTTTTCATATGATTGATATGAGAAAATGGAAAATTAATAGGTGTGACAATAGGAACAATAGAAGAAAATAGTTGTAATGAAGATTGTTTGTAATTGACTATATTCTTAGTATTCACATTTTCTATCTATCAAAAGTGTTACATTGACACTTTGCACTCAAAATTTGTATTTCATCATTTTTCATCATTCAAGTTACTAATAGTTTCTCTCATCTCAACAAACTGAGGTAAGTTTCTCTCATCTCAACAAACTGAGGTAACTAAACAAATTTTAAATTAAATTGACCAAATTAATCTTAGACATATTTAGTATATTTAAAATGATTAAAATAATTAGATGTTCAACGAATTTTGTATGACCCCACACGACTGAAACCTAGATCCATCTTAACATGAGATCTATCAAGCAGAGGGATCAAATCTCTCCAGGTGCAAACCTTTCCTCAAATTTTCACTCAAAAAATAAGTTTGCACCTCGAAAAATTTGATCCAATGTTAAAATAAATCTAGAGCAGTTTAAAATCTCATAAACACAAGTAAAAAAATCCTCACTATTAATTTATTGATTTAATTTTCCCACCCTTAAAAAAAAAAAGAAGAAGAGTAAACCGCTTAGATCCTTAGCACACCAATGATGCCAATTATAATGAAAAGAAGCAAGGCGGTTTAAAACTTGTGTGTGAAGATACCTTTTTCGCATATAACCAATGTCTTTAACAACTTTGGTGTGAATATACTTTTTCTCTCTTTTTGTAAAGTTTCCACATATTTTTTTTTTTAACACATGGTGAATCGGTAACTATCAGGCCTAATCCAGGGGAGACTCAGGATCAAACCTCATAGCTGCTACTATAACACCAAGAGTATAACCAACCACCTGTAAGTCGGGTATACTAAGATCCTATGATTTTAGCAAGAGTAGACTCATCGGGAGGGGAGTCTGCCCCTCTAGCCCCCACCATAACAGGTCACTGTACTCAATGAGATTTGAACTTCGGTTTGCCGCGAATGACTTACTGTCAAACCACACATCACTATACACCTAACTTTTTAAATCTTTAGTCATGTTTAATAAATCGGGGTTTAGTTAACCCATATATTTTCCAAAACAGTTGAGGGTTGCAGTTACTATCCAAACGTTATATAGGTCGACAATCCCATTGAATGAACTGTGTTGGAAGACATTTTCGTTTACGCCTGAACCTAGTGAAGATGGCAACTGCTGCTCCAGAAAATGCACCCAAGGAGGTCCCTGAAGAGCCCAAAATCGATCTTTTCGAAGACGATGATGAATTTGAGGAATTCGAAAATGAAGGTCAGTGTCCTGTTTTCACCAATTTTACCCGCTATTAGGTTTACACCTGGCCGACTGTAATTGTAACTTAAATATCACTACAAAGTTTGTATTTGATGTACAGAACATACATTTTGTTTTCGCATAACAGCCTATGTAGGGTGGCGT
>APFE031395026.1:0-36242 GCA_000404065.3 Pinus taeda
TGCAGATGCATTGACAAAATCTGTGAGCTCTGAGAAGTTCTCTTGGTGTAGAGAGACAATGGGCATTTCAGGGCTTGGGAAATGACTAAGCTCTCTTGTGGTCCCCTGTGGAAAGAAAACAACAAGTGGGAGAATGTTGGGTTGTGTTATATTCTTTCCATGTAGTTAACAGGGGGTTTGAAGGGAACTCGTAACCCCACTTTATGGGGTCCGGGGCAGCGCCCCAGAAATTTTGGTTTTGGACCCTATGTTAGGTTGGGTGGACCCACCTATGGTTTTATACATGATTTTCACACATGTTTTTTAGACGCCATGGTTTTTCGGTCCATGGTATTAGACACGATGGTTTTCGGTCCATGGTATTGGATGCTTTGGCATGTATAAATATGTATTGTAACATTGAAAGGAACATAATGAAAAATCAAGCTGGTAGTCCCGATTTTGGGATCTAGTGGGAAAATATCTGTGTATATGTGTTTTATGTGTTATGCTCTTGCATTGTTTATGTTTCTGTGTTTTAGAATTCATATGCAGGTAATTTTTGTACGAGGTTAAAACCTACAGTTCTAGGACCTTGGAATAGGTTGGTGAGGTAAACTTTCAAAGGTTGTCAAAACAAACAATAAAATCTTGAGCTATGGAGTGTAAATCCATTTGTAGTTTCACGTTTCTTGGGAAGCTTTTCTAACACAAGGGTCAATCATGAGGTCACATTAGGGCCATTGGAGTGATCTACCCCACTTCACTTGGTCTTGGTGGTACGGTCTAGACATAATTGAGGGGCCTCCTTAGGGAGGCTTCGAGCTCAATACCTTGCCTTTGCATGTAGATCTAACTAACAATTGTTCCCCTGGGTTGTTGGCTTTCTGGCACAGGTTTGGCAGTTTTGGTACTATGGCATAGGTGTTGTCCTTGATGGCAACTTACTCTGGTGACAGATCATAGTTCAAGCTCTCAGAAAGAAGAAAAAGACATATACGTAAGTTCACTTTGACAAAGCCGCATATATACGTGGGTTGGACGTTCCCAAGGCGCATATGCATATACACGCACTTTCATGCAAAGAAAAGCGCGTACATGTGGGAAAACTTGTTTCTGGTCCATGGTATTTAGTCCTTGGTATTTGAACCTATGGTTTTGGGCCATGGTATCTCGTCATAAGTATTGATCCCAAGTATTGGGTCCATGGTATTGAATTGTTATGGTTTTGGACCGTGGTATTGTGAAAGGCCTAAGACTATAAAAGAGGAAGGAGATCATTTGGAAAGGGAGGATCTGAATTATTGAATATCTGAAAAAGTGCTAGATCTAGAATACAATGATAGGGTTATGGTGCAGATCTAGATCTAAAGGAGGAAGGAACCTGAGCGCAAGGAGAAGGATAAGTTCTTTTGATGGATCAAAATATTAAGGCTTGAATGATAGTATCTTTGTATGATTTTGATCTGTTCTATGTGGCGCTTGCTTGATCTATAAATCTGATAATCTAGGTAAACTAATATCTAAACATTTGAAGGGGTAAATTAACGTTATAGATCTGTACGCAGGTTCAGTGAAGCACAGGTGCGTATACACACAGGTTCTGTAAGTTGGAAGTGCGTATACACAGGTTGATCTCAGCACAGGTGCGTATACACGCAGTTTCTGGAAGGCGGAAGTGCATATACGCAGGTTGATCTTAACACAGAAGCATATGCACGCAAGTTTCTGAATATTGAAGTAGCGTACATCTCATAATTTATGTTCTAGCTGCTTCTGTTGATTATTGCAGTGATCCGGGTTTAGAATTTGAGATGTGATTACAGTTACTGTGATCTGGGTACAGTTGACAGAGAAGTGTTTATTTTGATTCAGTCTTGACTGGTGAAATGGTGATTGGTTGATGCAGAAATTCTTGATGTTTGATCGATGTTATTTGTGGATCCAGTCGAAAAATTTATGAAACGTGGTCCCTAGAAGAAAGAGAAGGTTGTAGCCTTCTGCAGGTAGCAGCATGCGTACTAGTATCTCAACTAGTACAAGAACTAAGGGAGCTGTAGCTCCCTTCCAGGAGAAGCTAGAAAAAGAGGGTTGTAGCTCTCTACAGGTAGCAACCTGCGTACTGGTAAAGGACTGCACCAGTACAAAATCATTGTAAAAAGAAGTTTCTAATTAAAAGAAGATAGAGACGAATTGCAGCAGGTGGTTTTCACCCACATTGGGTTTCCACCTTATATCTTGTGTTCTTATGTGTGGTTGTCTTCTGATCTATTTTATTGTTCCTGGAAAATGTTTATGGTTCTAGTGCATAACTTAATGATCAACATCTGTAGAATAAAATAAATTATAAATCTACATAATATACGCGAGTTTCCTTATCTGTAGTTGCGTATATACGCGGGTTCACCTAACTGAAGTAGCGTATATGTTCTGGGTTTGAAAAAGTAAATAATTGATCAGATAATACTGATTCACCCCCCCTCTCAGTATTATTTCCAACAATTGGTATAGAGCAGGTCCTTCAGAAGAAGCTTAATCGCTTGAAGGAAGATCTCTCATCATGAGAAACTACAAGAGAGAAGCATAAGCACGCCACCAATTTTTGATGGGACCAACGTCGTCTATTAGAAGGTAAGAGTCACAACCTATCTTCAATATCTTGGTATAGAAGTCTGGGATATCATAGCTACAGGGTACACTTTTCCATCAACAACTCCTATAGATCCGGCTGAGAAGAAACAGTTTGAAACAAATGCAAAGGCTGTCACTCTATTAGGATGTCTATCTCAATCTGAATTCGTCAAGGTCATGCAATATAAAACCACTAAAGAAATATGGGACAAGATTGTGCTGAGCTATGAAGGAGATGAGCAGGTAAAACGAGCAAAACTTCAAACCCTCAGAATTCAGTAAGAAAATCCCAGGATGTACAATGATGAAAGTGTGGCTAACTATTTCCTTCGTATAGATGAGATTGTTAATTGTATGAAAAAATTGGGTGAAGAAATAAAAGAGACTATTGTGGTTGAAAAGGTTCTAAGATCTTTGTCTCCTAAGTTTGAATCAAAAGTTTCTGCAATAGAAGAAAAGGAGAAACTACAGAAAATTACCATGTCGCAGCTACACAAAATTCTAACCGCTTATGAAATGAGGAAAGGAGGACATCAGACAGGAGAGAACCTGCATTCAAGGCTTCAGGTAAAGGAGATTACTATGAGTCAGGACATGTGTCAGAAGAAGAGGAAGAATCAAATTTTGTCAAGAACCTTCAACAGGCTGCTAGAAGATTCAGAGGTAAGTTGCCCTTCAAATGCTTTGCTTATGGAAGAGTCAGTCAATATGCTGCCAAGTGTCCCCATAAGCTTGACAAAGGTAAGGAACCTGTTAGATGGAACAAGAAACAAAACATAAGTAAGAAAAGCTACTACACTCATGAAGACAGTGATGGACTCTCAAATAGTGATGAAGATGAACGAGGTAATAACTATAGACTTTTAATGGCTTTTGAAGATGATGATTTTATGGATGCTATAGATGAATAAGGTCTTTATGAAGAGGTTTCTAAACTCAAAATTTTTTTAGAAGAGAAAAATATGATTATTGATACTTTGCAATTTCAACTGGCTGAAAGTGAAAAACATCATGAAAAGTTAGAATGTGAATTGTGGGACTTAGAAAAGAGATTGAGAAAACTAAAGCCCTTAATCTTAGATTTGTTAAAGGGTCTGAAACATTAGATGAGATTATCAAAGTGCAATATTCTCCTCTAATCAAGACAGGTCTGGGATATAATGAAGAAGCAACTCAAGCGCATAAACCATCCACCTCCAAAAGTTATCGTGATGCAGCTAGGAGGAGTGAGCAAAGGCCCAATGGAGATCACCAGGTAAATCAAGGACATTTCTCTTCAAGAATGAACAAAGATCACCAAGTAAATCAGGAGCAATCTGCTTCAAGGATAAACAGAAGCTACAACAGACCACAGGTAAATCATTCTCAATCTGCCTCAAGAATGAATGTCAACTACAATCATTCGGTCCGCAGGGTTGATAATCGTAGGAATTTCTTCAATGGCCAATGTTTCTCTTGTCACAACTTTGGACACAAAGCAGCTCAGTGTGTTGCCTACAAAACTATCATGACTAGAGAAACTCAAAAACAGAGGAGTATGATTGGGACCATGAAAAGGACCTACAATAACTTTTCTGCTCTTGAAAATGAAATAGAATGTTATATTTGTAATAATTTTGGTCATGACTATTCTAAATGCAGGAGCAGGTTTTGACAGAAAACTTAGAAGGAGCAAGCCTCAAATATAAAAACATGGAGAATGAAAGAACCACAACCAGAAAGATGTGGTATAGCCTTATATGTAGAAGGCCAGGAAAATCAATGGTACATCGATAGTGGATGTTCAAAACATATGACAGGCGATAAAGAAAAACTTCAGTCATATAGTGCCTTGGAGAAGGAGAAGAAGGTCTCATTTGGAAATGACACCCCTGCACTCATAAAAGGTAAAGGTTCTATTCTTTTAAAAGATAAGGTCAAAGAAGGAAATGTTATGTATGTTGATGGCTTAAAGCATAATCTATTGAGTGTCAGTCAGATGTGCGATCAAGGAACAAAGGTAATATTTCGATCAAATGGATGTAGTGTTCGTGATCTGGATACAGGAGAAACAGTGATCAAAGGCATAAGAACTCCAAATAATTTATACATATTAAAAGAAGGGCAACAACAATGCTACCCGAGCAAGAATGATGAACACTGGCTATGGCACCGGAGGTTGGTGCATCTAAGCTTCTCACAGATAAGGAAAGCATGCAAATACTAGGCAATTCGTGGTCTTCTAGACATCAGAATTCCAGATAATACAATATGCAAATCATGTCAGTTTGGTAAGCAAACCAGAACTAACTTCCCTGAGAAGGAAGGATCAGCAAGCAGGCCACTTGATCTTGTCGATACTGATGTATGTGGTCCATCTAGGAAAAGGTCGCCTCAGGGAGAAGAATACTTTATATTATTCATTGATGACTATTCAAGGATGGTTTGGATAGGACCGATGAAGCACAAAGATGAAGCCTTCGAAAAATTCAAATCCTTCAAACTTTGGTTGAAAACGAATCAGATCACAAAATTAAATGCCTCAGGTCTGATAGAGGTGGGGAGTTTACCTCAAATGAATTTTTCGATTTTTGTGAAGAACATGGAATAAGAAGGGAATTCTCTACAGCCAGGACTCCTAAGCAAAATGGAGTAGTGGAAAGGATGAACATAACGGTTCAACAAATGGCTCATGCTATGCTTGATGAGTCTGGAACTCTTGCAACTTTTTGGGGTGAAGCTGCATTTGCTACAGTTGTTATTCTCAACAAAACAAATGTCCGGGTGAACAACACTCAAACCCCTCATGAGCTTTGGTATGGTGAGACTCCTTCGGTAGAATATTTCAAAATTTTTGGAAGCAAATGTTATATCAAAAATACTGATGAACATCTTCGCAAGTTTGAACCTAGAGCAGATGAAGGCATTCTTCTTGGTTACTCTCCCCACAGCAAAGCATACAAGTGTTATAATAAAAGGCTTGGAAAAATTGTTGAAAGTATTGATGTAGTGGTTGTTGAAGAAGAAAACGCTCCTAGGCAGGTAAGATCTGAAAATTTTGAAGATGGTGAGGAATATCCATCAACATCAAATCAGATTCATGATGAAGAAGAAACCTATGTAGAAGAAACCCATGAGGAGCCTGAAGAACAAATAAGGATAGAAGACAAGACTCCATCCAAATACGTTCAAAATAATCATCCAGAAACTCAAATTTTGGGGCAGAAAGAGCAGGTATACAAACAAGAAGAACAATTGCAGAAGCTTCAAGCTATTTGGCATTACTTTCCTCCACTGAACCACAAAATGTAAGAGAGGCATGCAAAGATGAATGCTGGGTCAAAGAAATGGATGAAGAACTTGAGCAGATCGAAAAGAATAACACTTGGGAGTTGGTTCCTAGACCAAAAGATAAGAATGTCATAGGAACAAAATGGATTTTTAAAAACAAGTTGAATGAAAATGGGGAAGTATTAGAAACAAGGCCAGACTGGTTTGTAAAGGGTATGCACAACAAGAAGGAATAGACTTTGAAGAAACTTTTTCTCCCGTTGCTAGGGCCATAAAAATGTTCCTTGCTCTCTCTAGCTTTCAGAAGTTCAAAGTATTTCAAATGGACATGAAATCAACCTTTTTGAATGGTGATTAGAAGAAGAAGTGTATATTGAGCAGCCAAATGGATTCATCCTTGGTAATGATCCAAATCTTGTATGCAAACTAAAGAAGGCTCTCTATGGTATCAAACAGGCTCCAGGGGCTTGGTGCTATCGTCTGGACAAATACCTTCATCAACAAGGGTTTTCAAAAGGATAAGAAGATAGAAATCTTTATATAGAAATTGAAAATAACAAATTACTAATACTTGTTGTGTATGTAGATGATATCATTTTTGGAAGCAATGAAGAAGTTATGAGTCAAAACTTTTCCTTGGTGATGCAGAAGGAATTCGAAATGTCGTTGCTTGGAGAACTGACATATTTTCTTGGTTTACAAATCCAACAAAATAAAGGCGGTATCTTTTTATCTCAAACCAAGTACCTCAAGCAGACCTTGAAGAAGTATGGCATGGAAGATTCGAAACCAGTATGTACTCCTATGGTCACAGGATGCAGTCTTAGTGCAAAGGATGAATCAACAGTAGTGCATCAACCAACCTATAGATCCATGATTGGAAGTCTTCTCTATTTAACAGGTACCCGACGAGACATCATGCATGCAGTAGGAATGGTTGGAAGATTTCAGGCAAATCCTAAGGAAACTCATCTTCAGGCAGTAAAGAGAATTTTCAAGTATCTTCAAGAACTCAAACTATATGGCCATGGTATCCTAGAGATACAGATCTCACTCTTCATGCTTATATAGATGCAGATTGGGTTGGAAGTGTGGATGACAGAAAAAGCACTAGTGGTGGTGCATTCTTTATGGGTTCCAGATTAGTATCTTGGTTCAGCAAGAAACAGAGTTCTATTGCCTTATCTACAACTGAAGCAGAATATGTGGCTGCTGCATCTTGCTGCACCCAACTCCCTTGGATGATGCAAACCTTGGAGGATTATCAAAGCACTTGTACTCCACCTATCTCCATCTTATGTGATAACACGAGTGCAATCGGCATTTCAAAGAATCCAGTCATGCATTCAAAGACCAAGCACATACCTATCAAATATCATTTTCTTCGAGAATAAGTGCTGGAACAAAAAGTCAAGCTGGAGTATGTTCCCTCTAAGGAACAAATTGCTGATATACTCACCAAACCGCTGCCCAGGGAAACATTTGAATACCTAGACATAAACTGGGAGTAGTTGATGTTTCAACCTACTGTTGAAACTTGTCTGTTTTAGAGAAAAGTTGGTGTATGCGAGTTGGATGAGGAGGATCCACGTACATACACTGGTTTGTGCAGGTACAATTGCGTATATGGAGGTTTGAAGGATATCAGCAAAGAAAGACTCTGATAGGCTGATAGGGGTCTGTCAAAGACCATCTGGCACAGGTTCAGGGGGAGCAGATAATCTTCTAGTGATGCATTGTTGGCATTACCTTAGAAGCTTTTGGTTCAAGTTCACAACTGTTGTTGGTTTCAGGTGGAACTCTTGCAGAGGAAGAACAGAAAGAGAACATGGTTGCTGATCTGAATAATGATTGACAGATGCTACTGATAGTAGTTATTGATGACTTTCATAGCCTTGCTCAAGATATTTCGTCTCTATGTCATGTATATCTTCTTTTCATCAAGGTCATGTAATGGCCTATTTTGGTTTCCCCACTATGCCTGGGATGAATGATGTAATGTAATTGGCTGTCATATGTAAATTTCTGATGTATCCCCACTTGGTTGGATGGATGATCCCCACTTGGTTGGGTGATGGATGTATGTATAGAGTCTTTTGTGATAGGAAGGTCACTTATGATGTATAAGTCATGGTTCTTTTTAAAGAACGTCTTTTTGCAGATCTTTCGTATAGTCATGGGGAGCATGTTCAGCAAAGTTGAGCAGAGATTTCAGCATGTACTCAGGGGGAGCACACCCCTTTGCCCTTGATGACAAAGGGGGAGAATGATCTTGGGGATCTTAGGGTTGCCATCAAGTCCAAAGGGGGAGATTGTTGGCATTCTGGCATAGGTTTGGTAGTTTTGGTACTATGGCATAGGTGTTGTCCTTGATGGCAACTCACTCTGGTGACAGATCACATTTTAGGCTCTCAGAAAGAAGAAAAATACATATACGTAGGTTCACTTTGACAAAGCCGCGTATATACGCGGGTTGGACGTTCCCAAGGTGCGTATACGTATACACGCACTTTCATGCAAAGAAAAGCGCGTACATGTGGGAAAACTTGTTTCTGGTCCGTGGTATTTAGTCCTTGGTATTTGAACCTATGGTTTTGGGCCATGGTATCTCGTCATAAGTGTTGATCCCAAGTATTGAGTCCATGGTATTGAATTGTTATGGTTTTGGACCGTGGTATTGTGAAAGGCCTAAGACTATAAAAGAGGAAGGAGATCATTTGGCAAGGGATTATCTGAATTATTGAATATCTGAAAAAGTGCTAGATCTGGAATACAGTGATTGGGTTATGGTGCAGATCTGGATCTGAAGGAGGAAGGAACCTGAGCGCAAGGAGAAGGATAAGTTCTTTTGATGGGTCAAAATCTTAAGGCTTGAATGATAGCATCTTTGTATGATTTTGATTTGTTCTATGTGGCGTTTGCTTGATCTATAAATCTGATAATCTGGGTAAACTAATATCTGAACATTTGAACGGGTAAATTACCTTTATATATCTGTATGCAGGTTCAGTGAAGCACAGGTGCATATACACGCAGGTTTTGTAAGTTGAAAGTGCGTATACGCAGGTTGATCTCAGCACAGGTGCGTATACACGCAGTTTATGGAAGGCGGAAGTGCGTATACGCAGGTTGATCTTAATACATAAGCGTATGCACGCAAGTTTCTAAATATTGAAGTAGCTTACATCTCATAATTTATGTTCTAGTTGCTTCTGTTGATTATTGCAGTGATTTGGGTTTAGAATTTGAGGTGTGATTACAGTTACTGTGATCTGGGTACAGTTGATAGAGAAGTGTTTATTTTGATTCAGTATTGACTGGTGAAATGGTGATTGGTTGATGCAGAAATTCTTGATGTTTGATTGATGTTATTTGTGGATCTAGTCTGAAAATTTATGAAACGTGGTCCCTGGAAGAAAGAGAAGGTTGTAGCCTTCTGCAGGTAGTAGCCTGCGTACTAGTATTGCAACTAGTACAAGAACTAAGGGGGTTGTAGCTCCCTTCCAGGAGAAGCTGGAAAATGAGAGAGGGTTGTAGCTCTCTGCAGGTAGCAGCCTGCGTACTGGTAAAGGATTGCACCAGTAAAAAATCATTGTAAAAAGAAGTTTCTAATTAAAAGAAGATAGAGAAGAATTGCAACAGGTGGTTTTCACCCACATTGGGTTTCGACCTTATATCTTGTGTTCTTATGTGTGGTTGTCTTCTGATCTGTTTTATTGTTCCTGGCAACTGTTTATGGTTCTGGTGCATAACTTAATGATCAACATCTGTAGAATAAAGTAAATTATAAATCTGCATAATATATGCAGGTTTCCTTATCTGTAGTTGCGTATATACGTGGGTTCATCTAACTGAAGTAGCGTATATGTTCTGGGTTTGAAAAAGTAAATAATTGATCAGATAATGCTGATTCACCCCCCCTCTCAGTATTATTTCCAACACGGGTCGGGTAGTTGTACATGGTAACCATAGTGGCCATAATATTAGGGACCCTATACAAGTGACAACGAGGGTGACATCGTTGTTGTCCCTGAGGCAAATGCTGGTCAATACTCACTTAGATCCCTTGGAAGGTGCTTGCACTAGGAATTGAGGCATTAAGAAGGAGGCCATCATAATTGTCCCAACCATATATTCAAAACCGACTTGGGCATTGATTAACTAAGATGTAGTTGTAGAAATATCCCTTTGATATCTTGGTTTGTGTGCTTGGTCCTTAGATTTGATAGATGTGTCACTATTTGAACATCTCTAGTGGCCTTAGGATATTTATTTTATGATTTTGTATACATATTTTTCTACCACCATGGTAGAGTTTAGTTTGCATAATTCTCATCTTCTTGAGGGCCTTTTCCCCATAATGAGGGTTTTATTTCACATAGATTTAAAATTAACCCTTACACCACTATAGACAAACCTATTTTAGGGGTCATTTTGGGTGATACTCAAGGGGCCAAACCTCTAGTTCACAAAGTAGTTAACTAGATTCTCCACCTCATCCTCAGTCCCTTATCACCCATTCCTTGTCATGCATCTCCTTAGGTCGGGGTCTAGACTTGTTTGGATCTTTTTCTAGTCCTTACCTAGAGTATGATTATGGTTAGCACCACTTCCATGGTAAAAGCTAGTGTTTCCACACCTATTGTCATTGAAGGTCTCCATGAGACTACTTCTATACCTTCCTCTATGACCACAAGTTTTGTTCGCATTACATTAGTTGATATTTTCCTCTCTTTCTGGTGGGAAATCCCAGGATCCTTTTCCCCCCCATTTAGTACATCCACTATGGGTACTCCACATCATCGACCAGGCTCCCATTTTTTCATATTTTGTAGAGGATTTAGTTCAAATATGAGTAAAATACCTAAATCACATGTAGGAGGTTCAAAATCCATGTTCATATCTACATCTATTGGGCCTATTGTTGGTCTTGGTATATCTGTAGGAATTTTGTTCATTACCCAATATTGGATTTCCATTTGGTTGGAATAATTAGACTAAGTTTGTGTCATTCCCAGGAATAGTTGGGGAAACTTATGTTTCTGATGGATTTCAATTTCCTTGGGTTTGAAAATCATTAGGGGGATCTACTTTCCAGGGGACCATGCCATTTTCTTCAAATGTCTAAGGGGTTTGGGGCACTACCCATAATGGTACATTCAATCCTTAGGGTGCCACCCTTTTTGGTCAACCTTTCGGTCTAAGAACATTTCCTCTTGACACACCTTTGGTCTAGGAGGTCAAAAAACTTTCAAGAATCCCTTTTCTTCTGGTGGCATTCACCCTGGGGAACTAACATTCACGATGTTTACATGGGAACTAGAATTAAAACTTCTACTCAACCGACTTCCTTGAGTGAAAACATCACTGGAACCCATGCTATGGGAAATGACTTCACCCACCTGGGTTGTAGGGGGAACCTACCCCCTCCACATACATTTTTCAATTCACCCTTCTTGGAAACCCTCACAATTTTTGATATTTCAAAGTTGATGAACTATCCCATCAAGCACAATCCTGCATGGTCCTTGGTCCCACTTAAATTTCTAGTAGGCATAACCAAGTTTGATGGTAAACCTGATGAAGACCCAATAAATAATATTACAACTTACCACTTATGGTGCTCGTCGAGCTCTTTCATGTATGATAGCATTAGGGTGCGTCTTCTCCAATGAAATCTTATCAACGATGCTACCGAATTGTACATTGATTTAGAAAGTGATACTCATGATAACTTTATGTCTTTATCCCAAGGCTTTGTTAATCATTATCAACTTCTTATTAGGTGTGAAACTAGAACCGACATAATCACTAAATTTCAACAGGATACCTCAACTCAATTTTTTGATCATATTTATGAGTGGAGAAGGAGATGAAGCCTATTCCAAACCAAGTTTCCTGATGTATTGTTACATGAGTGGTTTACCAAGTCCCTCTTCCCTAGGATTATTGAAGATGTTGTTAAGGTAGGAGACCAAATGAAGGAACAAGCCATCATGCATGCCCATCAATTGGACATGATTTATTCTCAAGCAAATAATCTATATGAAATCATTCCAAATGCTCCTCGGTCATCAACTGATGTCTAGAATCACAAATGCAAAACCCATGTTGATGGCGTTGTGGGGTCTATCATCAAGAAACATAGGAAAGTTGGTCACATTTCTGGGCCAAATTAACATCTCTTCTAGTGTCCTAGCTGCTAATCTCACCACTTAAATTCCTAGTGCTCCTGTTCAAACCTATGAGGTGAAATCTATGCAATCCACACCGGTGAAGAACCCTCAACAACCATGAGGTAAAAATAAGACAAAAAAGTCTAACAAACCTTCGAGTATTGAAAAAGGAGCACCTAAAACTTAAGAGACAGTTGGGAGTGGCATGAAAGGGAAAAGAAAAAGAATCATTTTTCTTGCAAGATTTGTGGGGAAGACCACCTAGCTCATGAGTGTCCCTAGATGAATGAGGTCCATTTTTATTTCTAGTAGAAAAACACTACTCATTAACTTGTTGTCTTGACAAATCCATTTCCATCCCATAAACAACACATGGTTGCAAACCCTCCCCTCCTCAGCAAGGGGGTAGTGGGGGAAAAACATAACACAACTGCAATGGTTGCAATACTATGCAACAAACACAACAAAATGCAACGAGTGCAACCAAGATGCAACAAATGCAATAGGATGCAATAATTGCAACCAAAATGCGGAAACAAAAAAAAAATGCAACAAGTGCAACCAAGATGCAAAAAATGCTAAACTTTTGGAAATGGTATGGAGATTGAGAAAGATCTAATAACCAATTCTAGGCAAATTCCAAAATGCAAAAACTTTAAACCAAAGAAATCGTAAATTCTCAACCAAAAGTACAAAAGTATTAACTTGATTTTGAATGCAATGTCATGAAAATGTTCACTATTTTTTTCTCTCTTTTTCTTCAATTCAAATGTAATGAATTAAATGCAAAAATGAAAGTACAAATAGTGAGCAAAAAAAATACTTTTCCAAGTTGTAATCCAAACAACAAGTAAAAACTGAAAAGGACAAGTTAAACAAACAACTAGGTGAGAAAGGGAAAATATATGAAATCTTACCAATCGATCAATTAACAAAAAAAGAGAGGCACAACTGACTACAAACATAGCCAAAGCCACTAGGAGTCAACCAAGAAACTTGGGAAAAGAAATAAAACCCTAAAGGAAAGCAGATTTCCAAAACCTAGGTTGTTATAGAAGCAACTTATATAAATAAAGACAAGGTACCAAATAAGTTCACCTTATAGAATAGAAATCATTAAAATCACACTGAAAAAAATCCAATCAGGGATAATACTTTCTTTAAAAACCTTGGAACATACAAGAAAGTGAATATTTTTTCAGCTTTAGGAGGGATAATCGATTATTGTTGAAGCAATGCATGCACATATGCAAATTTTCTTGAACCAAAGTGAAAATACATGCGATTATGTCCAAATAAGGTAATGTATACCTAATGTAAAAGAAAAAATAAAGAAGAGAAATCCCATATTTGAAATATCATGTTGTACGAGAAGCTAAAACAAACTATAAATGATTTAGAAATGGAAAATAAAACTACAACAAGACCCTAAGACTACCAATGACCCCTAGGAGAGAAACTGTAAGGAGTTTGTCCCCAACGGAGTCACTAGTTTTGTTCAAGGAAATCTTTTGCTAAGGTTATGGTTGGAAACCTTAACAGAGGAAATAAAAGAAACACAAAAAAACACCAAAGGATGCATACAATCAAGGAAACTAATGATTTACTAGATAGATCGCTTACTTGAAAGTTTAACGGTTGTAGTATATCTCACTACCTTTTCCTCTTCCGCTGCTCCTGATCTTGTAACATATAATAAATATAGATGGAAAATAACAATCTAAAGAGGAATCAAAGAATACATGTATACATAATGTTAGTTCAAGAATTACAATGCATAAAATGGAAATAAACCACAAATAACAATGAAATAGGAACAAAAACATGAGTTTATTTATTTATTTTGAAGCAGTACTGATATAAATACAAATACTTGACCCTATCCACATGCATTGCATGGAACCATCCTCCATAGCCACTAAAGGTATCCTCCTCTAGTCATCCCTTTTGGAAGTGATGAAGAATCAATCATAATATACTTGAGATATGTGGAAGACAAGGAAAGTAGGGCTTCTTGATGAAGGGAAAGACTTAAAATCATAGGGAGACATACTTGTATCACAAGGAATTTGGCCAAATTTGGGATGCTATAAAAAATAAGTGGATTTTCCCATACCAAAGATATCCTTTTATACCACCAAAAATTGATTAGGGTGGTTAAGGCATGGGCTGTGGAAAGTGGCTTCCAGTATAACCCACAAACCCTACTTGGAAAAGCATGAAAATGCACAAATTTAAATATTTTTGGTGCATTTTGTATGCATACATGAGTCGTGTTGAAGAAAATTGCATTAATACGCAACTTATTTTGATGATAGTCATGGACATATGCAAGATTCCAGAATAATAAGTGTTTATGGAATTTTAAAAAGTGTTTTTAATAACTTTTCAAGGAACAACAAGCCTACCGTAGGAAAAGGGGTAATAAATAGGCCAATATTGCATCTCAAGGCAGAGTATGACAAAAAAAATTATAATATTTTTTTGATTTTGTTTTTCTTATTGTCCTTTCTTGTTATATTTCACTTCCTCAATAACAACACCTTTGAACATATTTGTATTGGTTAGTGTTATGAAACCAGATCACAAAACAGAAGAAAAGATATATTAACTACTTGAAAATTAGCCTCTTCAAGGGGGCAACCTCCTTTACATCACATAAATGAACAATTCTTAGATGATACAAATGAAAAGACCTCCTTGGTATATATAGGAGTCTAAGGGGTCATAATATAATTAGAGCCTACATAACAATAATAATATAAGGGCGCAACACTAACAATAGTGGGCTTCTATGGGGCACAAAAATAACAATATGGGAGATACACTAACAATAACAATAAGGAGGCTACACTAGTATTATATGGACCTAACATTCCCCTCTCCTCCACAAAAGTGTTGTCCTCAACGCTTGAGTAGTTTTGAATTATTTTACATAAAATTATCATCCTCCCATGTGGAATCTTCAATATGTAAGTTCTTCCACTTAATGAAATACTTTGAAAATGAATGATTCTATAGCTCTAGAGTTCTTCTTTCCATGACTATTTCAGGCTCCAATATGATTTTTCCTTCTTCGTGAAGTTCTGGAAATATTGTTTAAAATGGGAGCTTGTCACCGATAACCTTCTTTAAGAATGAAACATGGAAAATTGGGTGTACTCGGAATAATGCAGGAAACTCCAATTTATATGCCATAGTGCCAATATTTTGCCACACCTTGTAAGGACCATAATATTTGGGCGATAATTTATTATCTTTATTAGCTTGCTTGAGTGACCTACAAGAAATTCCAGAATACCAACTATTCGAAGAAATACAACCCAAAAAATAGAATAAAATGAGAAAAACAACAAGTATTTTATAATTTAGAGATAAAAGCAATGTTCACATGCCTCTTCAAGGGGGAAACCTCCAGCAGAGCAGAGCTTGATTACAAAATAAGGCTCAATGATCTTTCCCTTCTAACTACGACTATTTATAGCTAAATGACCTTCAACAATCTAACAACTAGTGGTCCTTTGCATAACATGGGTTAACCACTTTATTTATTAATTATGGTCCGTTGCAATTAACTGTGGTCCCTTTCTTAAATGTGGGTCAATCACTTAAAATTATTAATACGACCTTTATTGACTCTTTAACTAACTATGCCTATGACTCGACCCTATTGGGTTTATTACATAAATAAATGGGTTAGGGTTGGACCCTAACATGCCCTCCCCCATCAAAAGCAACCTTGTCCTCAAGGCTGAAGCTGCAAAAACTACTGAAGAATAGTGGATGGTTCCTAGGTCGCATATTCTAGAGAGGTGTCTTTCCACCTGACGAGGACTTCCTTGATCGTGCGGCCACACATATGTCATTCCTGAGTATCGAGGACCTGTTCAGGTTGGAGCCAGAGTGAAACTTCTTCATCCAATTCAGGTAGACTGGTTTGAATTCTGCAATTGTTCCCCACCACTTTCTTGAGGCATGATACATGGAAAACTGGATGGATATTTGAAGTTGGTGGCGAGGTCAACTTTAGGTTACTGCTCCAATGCGTTGAAGTATTTGATAAGGTCCGTAGAATTTTGGAGCTAATTTCTGGCAACCCTTTTCTTTGATCGATTTTGCTTATATGGTTGCAGTTGCAGGAATACCTAATCCCCATCTTAAAATGTGTGCTCTAAACGATGTGGTTCTGCCTGTTGCTTCATTCAATTATGAGCTTGATGGAGATTATCTTTGAGATGAGCTAGCATGTCTGCACAGCTCTATAGGAGTTAATCAACTGCTTGCACCTTAGAGCATCTAGGGATAAAATAAATGGGTGAAGGTGGGAGTTGGCCATACACTGCTTCATATGGAGTCATCTTGGTGGCTTCATGATAGTTAGTATTATACCACCATTCATATAAAGGTAGCCACTGTACCCATTGATGCTTATTTTAAGAAGTGAAGCACCTTAGGTATGTCTCCAAACATTTGTTGACTGCTTCAGTTTGACCATTATTTTGGGGATGATAGGAAGTACTTAGTTGGAGTTGGGTGCCTTGTAGCTTGAAAAGTTCTTGCCAAAAGTTTCTGGTGAAAGTCGGGTCACGATTAGACACAATGGAAGTGGGCATGCTGTGTAGTTTGAAGATCTGGTCCTTGAAATCTTGAGCCACCAAAGTGGAGGTAAATGGGTGGGGTAGAGTGCAAAAATGAGCATATTTAGAAAGTCTGTCCACAACCACCATGATGACTAATTTGTTGCCTGACTTCAGGAGACAAGTAATTAAACCCATAGAAACATCCATCTAGACGGAGGCAGGGATTGGCAATGGTTGTAAGGTTCCTGGTAACTTGATTGTTTCTCCTTTGTGGCGTTGACACACATCACAATTCAGCTACAAAAGTAAGAATGTCAGTTTTCATTCCCGTCCAAAAGAAAGAATGAAGAGTGTGAGCATAAGTCTTCTGAAATCCTGCATGGCCTGCAGTGGGAGATGAGTGCAACTCTACCAAAATGCACGTTTTGAGGGTAGATGTCGGTGATATAACTACTCGAACCTTGTAGCGAAGAATCTCATCCTTCCAAGAGTAGCCAATTGAGGAATTAGGATCTGATGTTAAGTTATTAATGAGTTGAGAGAGAGAGGGGTGTGAAAACCATTCCTTGTGGGATTCTTCAATCCAATCTGGTATGGGAAGAGAGATTGATAGTAGGGTGCTTTCATCCTCAAATTGGTGTGATAAAGCATCCGCTACTACATTGTCACACCCTTTCTTGTAAATTATCTCATAATCATATCCCAACATTTTTGGCCAACCATTTATTTTGCTGTGGCGAGGATAAATGTTTCTCCAAAAAATATTTGAGGCTTTAATGGTTTGTGTGGATTTGGAAATGTCGCCCCGATAAGTATGGTCGCGAGGTTTCTACTACATGTAAGATGGCCATCATGTCTTTCTCATAAGTAGATTGTCCCAGATGTTTCCCACTCAATTGTTGGCTGGTGAAAGCCAAGGGTCGACCTTCCTACATTAAGAGCACCAATACCAGTACCTGAAGCATCACATTCAATCACAAAATATTTGGTGAAGTCGGGTAGTGCCAATACTGGAGTGGAACCCATGGCTTGTTTGAGAGCCATAAATGCTTGTTGTGCTGCATTAGTCCAGAGAAATGAATTTTTCTTTAGAAGGTTAGTGATGGGTCTAGAAATGCAACCATAATTGCGGATAAATTTGCGATAGTAGCCGATGAGACCCAAGAATCCCTTCAAACTCTTCAAGGTTTTTGGTTGGGGCCAATATTGCATTGCCTGTATCTTTTTTGGATTAACCCTGACACCTTCACGACCCACAATTTGTCCCAAATACTCGACTTCTTCCACACCAAAATAACACTTGGGCAATTTGACAAATAATTTGTGATTCCAGAGCAGTTGCAAGATCAGGTCTACATGCTGAAGATGTTTTTCCTAGGTTAGGCTGTAGATGAGAATGTCAACAAAGAAAAAAAGGATAAATTTTTGGAGATATGGTTTCCACAAGTGATTCATGAGGCATTGAAAAGTCGATTGCGCATTACAAAGACCAAATGGCATGACCAAGAATTCATAATGGCCTTCATGAGTTCGAAAAGCAGTCTTGGGAATTTCTACTTCTTTCATGCGTATTTGGTGATAGCCAGAGAGAAGATATAGCTTAGTAAAGAATTGAGCACCATGTAGTTCATCAAGTACATAATCAACAATCAGGATAGGGAATTTGTCTTTAGTAGTGAGCTTGTTGAGGGCCCAAAAGTCTGGACACATGCACCATTCCCCATCTTTCTTGAGCACCATGACCATTGGTGATGAATAAGGATTGATGCTAGGACAAATAACACCGGCTTCAAGGAGTTCCTTGATGATTTTTTTGAATTTCATTCTTTTAGGCGAAAGGATATTGATATGGGCACACATTCGGCAGTTGTGCCCCTGGAACAAAAGTGATGCTATGATCATGTTCCCCTCTAGAGGGTGGAAGCTCTTTAGGTTTTTCAAATACCTGTTGGTAGTGGTTTAAGACTGGTTGCATCTCAGGATGAATATGAAGAATTGTTGGTTCTATGGCCTAGATGGCATTAAACTGGGTGATAACTCCATGATGGCCCTTTTTCAACAACTTTTCCATTTGATGCGAGCTGATGATAGAAGGAGCACCTGCCTGGAGTCCACGGAGTGTATGCATGTGGTCATTCTACTTAAAGCTCATATATAACTCCTGGAAATCCATTGTGATTGGGCCTAGTGTTCGAAGCCATTCAACACCCAAGACAATGTCACAACCACCCATGTTAATCGCAAACATGTGGGTCTTTAGGAGGTAGTTTCCCATCTGAAGTTTAATATTTTCACAACGGCCTTAATATTTCATTGTCCCCCCATCATCAATAAGGACCTAGAAATTAGACACTGCCCATACAAAACAATGAACAGCTTCGGCGACTCGCTAATGGAAAAAGTTATGAGTGTTTCCACTATAATTCAATACTATTGTAGGGTGATGTTTAATAAAGTCTCTGATTTTGAGAGTTTGGGGCACAAAAGTGCCTGCCAAAGCATGTAGCAAGATAACTGGTTCCTCTGGCGTAGTTGTGAGCTCATTGTCCGACTGGGTTTCCTCAACTTCATACTCTCGTCCCCCAAGGGGTGGGGCTTCCTCATATGAGCTGTGATTAGTAACTTCAATTTGAAAGAATTTTGGTTCCTTGCATTTATGCCCCGGGGAGTATTTGTCATCGCAGTAGTAGCACAACCCTTGTTTTCTTCTTTCAGCCATTTCTACTGGAGACACCTTTTGAACCTTAAGTGTTTGGGTAGGGCCCTGAGCGTGGGTGGGGTGTCCCTTGGCTATGAAATTTGGACAAGTAGACTAGGCAGCTAAAGCACGTTCTACTTAGATAGCCTTTGGGCAAGTGTCTATCCATGTAGGTGGGTGGTGCATCCGGACATGTGCTTGGATGGCTTCTTTGAGACCACTTATAGAACATTCCAAGTAGAATTCATCTCGTAGACCTTCTGTTCAAATGGCCAATGTATCAAAGGTTGCAATGTAGTCTTTTACTGTTCCTGTCTATCGGAGCTGAGTAAGACGACCCAAAAAATTAGATTCTTTGTCAAAGCGGTCACAAAGGGATTTTGAGAACACCTGCCAAGTTATGTTCCCGGGATAGCATTTCCAATGCCACTGCCACCATTGCCATCTCTCTTGTTCCAACTAAAGGGCTCCCACACGTGGTTTAGTTGGATCATCACGAATATCATTCAGAATGAAATATTGCTCCATTTGTGCTACACATACAGTCGGATTAGAGCCATCAAATTTAAACATGTCCAGCTTGGGTGGCCGAGGGTGGGAATGTTTGTGATTTCCATGGTAGTGAATATGATGGCTAGATTCTCCTTCAAGGTGTTCATCAATACCATGTGCCTCCTGATGCAACCCCGACGTGCTTGTATTGAATTGTGCAATGAATTGTGTAATTTTCTAGATATCTTCCTGGAAAGTATCCAACCTTTTTTCAAAGCACTTGATCTTCTTGTTGGCCATGACTTGAGCTTTGGTTTCTACCATACACAGATCTCAGTCACTTGACATCACTTTGAAAAAATTTGGGACCACCAGAAGATTGAAGCTGACAAGTGAATGGTACCATTGCGATCACCTCGTCGTCCTGAATCTTATGGTATAAGTCTCTTGTAAAATTTTCGGGAAGGCCTCATTCTTTTTTTTTTAATACTCCGAACGAAGTTCTACTCCCCACTTATCAATATTGTAGTGGCCAGTTTCCAGAAAACTTGATCTTGCCCAATGTCTTGCGAAAATTGAGCCCAGACTATAGCAACCACAAACCTTACTACATAGAGGGTCAGATCTGCCTACAAAGCCCCAACGACTGAATGTGAGTTGGACTACCTGGCGAAATCCCAACTGGTGGATTTGATTAGTGCGGCAGTGACATAACCCCAACTGCTAGATTTGAATTGTACTGCGACAGTAGAACCCCAATTAGTGGATCTGATCTTGCAAATAAGATAATGGGTGATCTTTAGAGAGTCGAGGGAACTATGGTCACAAAGGAATGTTAGGTGCTACAGGTCACAATATACATAAGGGTCCAACAATAGTACTCAACCCAATCTTTCAGGGCACTAACTAAGGAGGATCAACCTTACCTTTAGCCGTACTACTCAACTACCCTATCGTACATGTGAGTAATCTCCCCGAGTGTTGTTCTTAGTGTACTATAGTAGTAAGACGAACGACGGCTTATCTAAGGGAAGCCTAAGGGGCTTCCGATATACCCAGAGGGTACATGGAAGGTAGTCTGTGTGCGGTTCTGTCTAATGTGCTACTAATCGAAGGGGTACTGGTTACAAGGGAGTCCAACAAGTGTGACCACCTCTTGTATTTCTTGCATGCATGCCTCTCCAAATCCACAGGTTTATGCGCTCAATGATAGATCCTATGATTTAAAGACGTCGAAACATGTCTCTAGCTTAAAAAAAAAATTCTGCCAAAAATGGAGGTACCACTAGCCCTGGAAAGTGCTCTGATACCACTTTTTATGCTTTTGACCTGCGAGAAATTCTAGAATACCAACTATGTGAAGAAATACAACCCAGAACATAGAATAAAATGACAAAAACAACAAGTATTTTATTATTTAGAGATAAAGGCAATGTTTGCTTGCCTCTTCGAGGGGGCAACCTCTAGTAGAGCAGAGCTCGATTACAAAATAAGACTCGATGATCTTTCCCTTCTAACTACGACTATTTTTAGCTAAATGACCTTCAAAAACCTAATGACTAGTGGTCCTTTGCATAACATGGGTTAACCACTTTATTTATTAATTATGGCCCGTTGCAACTAACTGTGGTCCCTTTCTTAAATGTGGGTCAACCACGTACAAGTATTAATACGATATTTATTGACTCTTTAACTAACTATGACTATGACTCGACCCTATTGGGTTTATTACATAAATAAAGGGGTTAGGGTTGGACCCTAACAAACGTTTGTTTGTATGGTTGTAGCCGTAAAAATACCTAGTCACCTTCATAAAAAAATATTTCACTGTGATGTTGATCTTCCTTGTTAGAAAATTATATATTACAGAGCAATGGAACACATAGAATATATTGCAGAAATATAAACATGGAAAAGAAATAAAACAATAGAGACACAAACATACGTGGTTAACCCAATTTGGGCTACGTCCACGGAGAAACATCCAGTCCTTCCTTTAATATTATCCAGCAAAATGAAGAGATACAACCTAGAGTAGATCTGTTGTAATTCCCTCTTCGCTCTCACACAATATCCTCTCTCTTTCTCGCTCAAAATACACATCTACATAGCCGCAATACAATTCCCTCATATATAGCAAGGGGTTGACTTCTAGGGAAAAAACCCTAAATTAAACATAATTTCTACTGTCAGATTTCCGCCTAATGAAAGGCCTAGATTGATTATGAAATTATAACATTTTACAAGGCAATTTTACATCTATTTTTAGCTTCAGGAGCACTGCCCCCGATCCCCCACTAGGGGGTGGGTCTAAAGAATCATCGTCGTTTCCCCTGGAACCCCCTGGCGGCGCACAAAAATTACGAACTGAGGTCCAATGCAGCGATACCTTTGAACAAAGAAGATAATCAAGCTTTACACCCAACATTCCTGTTGTTTCATTCGATTATGCGCTAGAGTGAGGTTATCCTTTAAGAGTTGGAGAACTTGTTATTGATGCTCGATGTGATCTTCCATTGCTTGAATCTTAGAATTTCCTATTAAAGATGATGTGATGGACGATGGATGATATCCATAAATTTCCATAAATGGGGTCATTTTTGCTGCAGTATGGAAGGAAGTGTTATACCAACATTCAATCGGAGGTAGCTACTTGACCCATTGAAATTTTTTATCAGATACAAAGCAACAAAGATATACTTCCAAACATTTATTCACTATCTCAATTTTCCCATCATTTTGTAGATGACAAGATGAGCGATGAGCTAATTGAGTACCAAGACAAGAAAATAATTCCATCCAAAAATTTCTAGTGAAAATGGTCTCTGTCACTTACAATAATTTTTGGGTTTCCATGTAGCTTTTGAATTGTTTCCATCAATTTAGTAACAATTGTATTGTCTTTAAAAGGATGAGATAATGCACAAAAGTGTGCCTACTTGGTAAGTCTATCAACTGCCATCATGATGACACTCTTTCCTTCAGACTTGGGTAAACATGTAATAAAATCCATCGAGACCTCCTCCTCATGTTGACTTGGAACGACTAAAGGTTTTAACAACCTTGAGGTCTTAATTGTTTAAATTTTATTTTGTTGGAAAACCAAACATTTTGCCACAAACTTCTAAATATCAGATTTAAGGCCACCCCAAAAAAATTCCTTTTTGACCATGTGCTAAGTTTTTAAAAATCGTGAGTTCCCTCCTAAGGGATAGGTGTGCAATTTCAAAAGAGTATTTTATTTGATTTGATAATTCTTACAGAGTATAAGCAATCTTTGTACCAAATGAATCATTTTTCCAGATAAATGTATCTAATGCACTGGGATCTTATTGCAACTTTTGAATGAGTGTCCACACATGTTCATCATTCTTCCATTCATCCCCTACTTTAGTTATCAAATTATGTTGGATAATAGAAATGAAACAGAGCAATATTTCCACATCCTTATCCTTTCTTGAGAGTGCATATACAACAACATTTTTCTTCTTTTTCTATAGATGATTTCAAAGTCATAACCCAACATCTTTGTAACCCAATTTTTCCACTCTTCTAAGGATAATCTTTGTTCCAAAATGTATTTAAGACTATCATGATTTCTTTTTTACATTGAAGTGTCTTCCCATTAGGTAAGGTCACCATTTCTTTAATGCATATAGTATTGCCAACATTTCCTTCTCATAAATAGGTTTATGTAAATACTTTCTTTTGATTGGATGAATTTCAAAAGAAATGGGTCTTCCTTCTTGGATTAAAACAACAACAATTCTATTTCCTAAGCCATCACATTCTACAATAAAGGTTTTTGTAATGTCTAGGGTAACTAAGATCAGTGCTTGGCACATTGCCTCTTTAATATGTTCAAAGGCCTTAGTTTCTTCTAGTTTTCTTGTTATGGGTGCCGTTATTCTCCCATAATTATTAACAAAATTTCAATAATACCCTGCCAACCCAAGAAATCCTTGAAGATGCTTTAGGGTTGTGGGGATTTTCCATTCCTTAATGGCTTTAATTTTGTTAGGGTCTACCTCAACACCCTCATGAGATACAATATGACCCAAATATTCCACCTCCTATACTCCAAATAAACATTTGGAGGTTTTTGCATATAATTATTTCTCCTCCAATAGTTTGAGCAACCTGTCAACATGTTAAACATGATCCTTTCGGGACTTGCTATAGATTATGAACTGGGGTCCAATGCAGTGATACCTCTGAATAAAGAAGATAATTAGGCTCCGTACCCAACAATTTCCCACTTGGAAACTGATTATAGCAACTCCACCACTGCTTCATTTGTTGGACAATGACTCCACTTTGGACTTGGTTGTTTCTCATCTTCTTCATCATACTTGAAGACCAATTGAAACTGAGCAATCTCTTAGTTTCTCCATGGTTACAACTTTTGTTAACATATCTGTAGGATTTTGGCTAGTGTGTATCTTGTCCAACTTCAACTGTCCATCTTCCAACATTGATCATATGAAATGGTACTTGAGTTGTATACGTTTAGTCTTGGAATGAAATGTAGAGTTATTTTCAAGATGTATGGCACTTTGGCTGTCACTGTATAACCTGCCCAACTCCTGATTCTTACCCAATTCATCCAGAAACCTTTGTAACCAAATAATTTCTTTACTAGCCTCTATAGCAGCAACATACTCTACTTCCGTTGTTGAGAGTGCAACAACACTTTGCAGTTTTGAAACCCAACTGATAGCTGTTCCACCTATAGTAAACACATATCCTGTTGTGCTCCTCCTGTTATCTCTATCACCTGCCATATCTGCATCAATATATCCCTATAGAGAAATGTTTTAACCACCAAAGCATAATGCTTGATTTGTGGTACCTCTCAAATACTTGAAAATCCACTTCACCACCATCCAATATTCTTTTCCTGGATTGCTCATGTACCTTCTTACAACTCCCACTGCATGTGAAATATCAGGTCTTGTGTAGACCATTGCATACATTAAGCTTCCAACTGCTAAGCATATGGAACTTTAGACATATAAGCCATTTGTTCTTAAGTCTTGGGACACACCTCCTTACTTAGTTTGAAATGGCTAGCCAAAGGTATACTAACTGGTTTTGCATTTTTCATATTAAATATTTTCAACACCTTTTCTATGTACTCACTCTGAGACAATGTTAATTTTCAATTCTTCATGTCTCTATTTATTCTCATACCAAGGATTTGTTTTGCAGCACCCAAATCCTTCATTGAAATGAGTTCGCCAATTTTGTTTTGAGCACATTTATTTCGTGCATGTTAGAACCTGCAACAAGCATGTCATATACACACAATAACAATACAATATAGCTTCCATAATTTTGTCTTTTGAGATAAACTCAATGATTAGTGTGACATCTATTATAAACTTGTTCAGACATAAACTTCTCAAATTTTAAATACCACTGCCTTGGAGCCTGTTTTAAGCCATACAAGCTCTTCTTCAACCTGCACACTAGTTTCTCCTTCCCTTTTACCTCATATCCTTGTGGTTGTTGCATATATATCTCTTCCTCCAAATCCCCATGGAGAAATGTTGTCTTTACATCTAACTGCTCAAGATGCAAATCTTCAGTTGCTATTAGATTTAAAATAGTTCTGATTGATGTCATTTTAACAACAGGAGAAAATATCTCATCAAAGTCTATACCCTTTTTCTATGAAAACCCCTTCACCATAAGTCTAGCTTTATACCTTTTTCTACCTCCATCTTCTTCCTTCAACCTGTAAACCCATTTATTCTGCAATGATGTTTTACCTGCATGCAACCTGACTAAGTCCCAAGTCTGGTTATGTGCTAAGGAGTCCATCTCTTCTTTCATGGCTTGCTCCCACTTCTTCCTGGTTTCTTCCTACACTTCTTCTTCATAACATTTTGGTTCACCAGAATCAATCAACAATACATAATATAATAAAGGAGAGTATTGTTCAGGGGGTCTACTTATCCTAGTAGATCTTCTAACACCACTTTTAAGTGTTTGAGGTGCTTGTTGCTATTGTGGTTGTTGTATTTGTTTTTGTTGTTGATCATTATGATTTTCAGGCATCTTCACTTTTTTTGTGATCTCATCAAGCACTGTGTATTCTCTGTTTTCCTTTTCATGCAGTTGATCCTTATACAAAACCTTTTCATTGAATATGACATCTCTGCTCCTATTGATTTTTTGTTTTTCATAATCATAAAAGAGATAACCAAAATCATTAACACCATATCCAAAAAGGTACATTTCTTTGATTTTGTCTCAAGATTTGTTCTATTTTCTCTATTAATGTGGACAAAGGCTTCACAACCAAAAGTCTTTAAAAATGAGTAGTTTACCTTTTTACCTATCCATGCCTCCTCTAGAATACCACCATCCAAGGAACTTGAAGGCCCTTTGTTTATTACATAAACAACAGTATCTACAACATCTGCCCAAAATTGTAAAGGAAATCTTGCATGCAATCTCATGCACCTTGCACACTCCATGATTGTCCTTTTCATCCTTTCTGACACACCATTTTCTTATGGTGTTCCTGGAACTGTCTTCTCTCTATGAATTCCATTCTCTAAATAGTACCTATCAAACTCTTTGCTGCAATGTTCGCTTCCATTGTCTGATCTGAGACACTTCAACCTTTTTTCTGTCTCATTTTCAACCAAAGCTTTCCATTTCTTGAAAGTATCAAATACATCAGATTTATTTCAAATACAATAAATCTAGGTCTTTCTGGTTGCATCATCAATAAAAGTAACATAATAATGAGATCCACCAAGATATGATACCTGAGCAGGTCCCCATACATCTGTATGCACAAGCTCTAATTTTTCACTCTTCTTTTCTTTCCCAACTTTGAGGAATCTGACTCTCTTCTGTTTTCCATAAACACAATTCTCACAGAATTTTAAATCAACATGCTTCAAACCTGGCAAACAAATTTCTTGAGTGAAGAATCTGCATCCCCTTCTCACTCATGTGCCCAAGCTTATGATGCCATAATGCCGTATCTTCTCCTGTAGAGGTTAAAGCATTAACATAATTAGAAATTACCATTGCATAAATACAATGTACCAACCTTTTCTCCTTTTGCTATTACCAAGGATCCTTTAGTGACCTTCCAAGTTTTATCTGTAAAAGTAGTCACACATCCTTCACCTCCTAACTACCTTGTTGAAATTAGATTTTTCTTTAGATCTGTAACATGCCTTACCTCCTTCAATAGCCATTGATTTCCATTCCGCTGCTTTATGAAAACTGTACCCATTCCAATGATTTTATAGGGTTTATCATCACCCAATCGAACCTGTCCAAAACATCCTTGAACATAATCATGAGAATGTCTCCTATCAGGTGTGGCATGGAATGAGGCCCCTGAATCTACCACCCAAGCATCAATAATATTTTCTAATGAAAGAATCAAAGCATCTTGCAACACATCACCTGTCACATTTACTTCATGATTGTTTTCTTGTTGTGCGTCTCCTTCTTTTCCCTTCCAAGACTTGCGGTCTTTCTTCAGGTGTCCTTTCTTCCTGCATTTGTAGCACATTATCCCCGATTTGGACTTGGATCTGCCTTTCCTTGACTTACTATGATATCCTAGGCTCTTTCCTCTTTCCATTTTCTTTCCCTAGTCTCTGTAGTCAAAGCATTACCTGATGTCTCACTGGAGCTTTTCCATCGCATTTTCTTACTAAGGATTGCACCGATAACATCATCAAACTTTAAAGTACTAGATCTAGATATAGAGTTACTAATGGCCATAACTAAAACATTCAGAATTTCTAGCAATGAGCACAAAAATAACAGAGCCCTAACTTCATCATCAAAAGTTACTCCTACAGAACTTAACTAACTGGTAATTATATTAAATTCATTTAAATGATCAGCAACAGATCCACCTTCCGACATCTTCATATTAAATAAATGCTTCATAAGAAATACCTTATTTGAGGCCGAGGGTTTTTCATATAGTTTGGCCAATGCCGACATTAAACCCTCTGTTGTCGTTTCCTTTGAAATATTAAAGGTTGCTGCCACCGCTAGGCACAACCATGTTGTTCCAAGTGCCTTTTTGTCGAGAATATCCCATGTTGTGTCTGTCACACTTGTCGGCTTCTTTGTCTTTCCACTCAATGTTTGGTACAATTCTTTTTGGTACAAATAATCTTCCATCTGCATCTTCCATAGCTGGTAGTTTTGGCCGTTAAAATTTTCGACCCTAAACCTACCATCTTCCGCCATTTCTCCCACTCGAACCAGGAACCCTTCTCTCCTGCGAGTTTATCATCCAAATAGACCTTCGAATCTGATACTAGTTGTTAGAAAAATTATATATTACAGAGCAATGGAACACATAAAATATATTGCAGAAATATAAACACAGAAAACACATAAAACAAGGTTGACACAAATATACATGGTTCACCCAATTTGGGCTACGTCCACAAGACACAACCAGTCATTCCTTTTATATTATCCAGCAAATTGAAGAGATACAACCTACAATGGACAACAGATCCGTTGTAATTCCCTCTTCTCTCTCACTCAATCTCCTCTCTCTTTCTCACTTAGAATACAGATTTACATAGATGAAATACAATTCCCTCATATATAGCGAGGGGTTGCCTTCTAGGGAAAAAAAACCATAAATTAAACATAATTTCTACCGTCAGATCTCTACCTAATGAACAAACTTGATTGAATACGAAATTACAACATTTTACAAGGCAATTTTACATCTAATTTTAGCTTCGGGGGCACTGCCCCCGATCCCTCGCCAGGGTGGGAATCCTAAAGATCACTGTCACCCCTTGGACCCCCCTTGTAGCACAAATATTTTGGGCGACGTTGCAACCACATTATGATCTGGGGTCCAACGCTGTGATACCTCTGAACAAATAAGATAATCAGGCTCCACACCCAACATACCAATACTACTGAAGCAAAGAAATAACTTTGGCTAGGTTGAATTATACGAACCTCTAGCATTTCTGCAACCATACATTCAATTTCACTTTTTTGAGCATCAATATATTTGTAAGGCCTGATGTTTGGAGGAACACTTCCAGGAATCAATTAAATAGCATGATCATACTCACGAATAGATGGGAGGCCTTTGGGAGTCTCAAATACCTTGGAATGATTGTCCAATACCTTTTGCAGATATGGAGAAATGAATGATTTTGATGTTTGAACCTCTAGTGAGCATAATTGTACAATTACACCCATTTGTGCTTTCTTAAAAAGCTTTGTCATGCCATTAGAGTTGATTATCTTCCCTGGTTTCCCTGTGACACCCCTTAATTCATTTTCCTTTCCTTCCCAAAAAAATTTCAAGAAAAGTTCTGGAAAATTGAAAGCCATCGTCCCCAAAGACTGTAACCATGGACTCCTAGTTCAACATTAGCACCACTCATTGGAATGGAAAGCATTGGACTATTCAATACATATTCACCCATGGTTAGCTTGATATAATGACACTTTCTAGAGAAATTTATATTTCCTTGATTTGAAACCGTCACTTAACACTCTAGTTTTGGATATAGAAAGTAATTCAATTCTTTGGCTATCTTACAATGAATAAAATTATAGGTACTACTATTACCTTTTTCTTCTTGATATATCCTTCTAACATGAGAGTTTGAGGAGTAGTAATTCCCACCAATGCATTACAATATATGGTGAGATTCATTTCTTCTTTTTAAAGAGTTGGTTCTTAGTGTATATCATCTTCTTTTGATGTTTCTTGTTCCTTTACTTCCTCCTCTTCAGACTCTACGTAAAATAATTTATTCTTAGCACGCTTATGACCTTAAGTGTATTTCCTATCGCAATTATAAACAAAGCCCTTTTTCTCTTTTTTCCTCTAGTTGTTGTGGTGTCAACCTTGTAGGTTGTGGGAGATGGAGCAACAACACTTCCATCTTTATAATTGTGAGTGATATTCTTCCTTGTTGCCATAATTTTTCTTTCGAATTTTCTTGCTACCCTGAAAGTTGTCTCCAATGAATTAGGTTCCCAAAGGATAACCTCATGTTGGATGTTATCCTTTAAAGTATCTATGGATAAATCAATCCTATGTGCCTCTAGAATATTAGTTACCTTCATATTCAATTTTTGTAAGTCATCAATTTGCTTCACCATTGAACCCTTTTGTTTGAGATTTATCAATTGGCTAAAGAAAGTGTTTCTCTTTGTATCCTCATAATATGCTATCATTTCCTCCTTAAAAATTGACCAAGTGACAAATGGTTCATGAGAACAAATCCATCGATACCATACAGACTGACCGCATTCTAAACATAAAGATGCATTGTGTACCTTTTGTGAGTGTTGCACATCAAGTAGATCAAAATATTGCTCCATCTGTAGTATCCATGTTACCATATCCTTACCATCAGACTTCCTCATATCGATCTTTGGAATTTGGTGAGTGTTCAACCTAAATTTAGAGTCTCAAAAATCATGATTAACATTCCTTTTGTTCTCATCATGGTTTTCATGGAATACCTTGTCGCCATTAGGAAGCATTTCGTGTAGAAACTTTTCCAAACATTCCTTTCAAACCTTCCATGTCTACCTTTATTTTTTCTTTTAAACCATCCATGTCACATTTTATTTATGCTTTTAAACCATCCATTTTCCCTTTTAGTTCATATTTGGTTGCTTTGAGTGAGAGCGAAATTTGTTGCACCTGGTCCCATAATTTTTATATATCATGTTGCAGTTATTCCTCTTCATGTGTCATATTCTGAGGGCTTAACGAGTGTGTAATTATTTTGTTTGGGATGAATTTTAAAACCAAATACTGATATTTATGCTTCAATATGCGCTTGGAAATACTTCAAACCGATTTTTCAAACAAAAGTTATGCAATTTAAAGAAAAATACGCACCTTTTTCTTGCTTTTAGGAGCTCGATCTTGAAAAAATTGTATCTATGTAATTTTGACTCTCCGAGGTCTGAATTTTCATCCTTTGGTAGCCCTTTAAGTCTTCTTTCCAATGCCACAAGTTAGACTGGGATTGAATTGCTCAAGGTAAATTTATGCTCAATCTCCCGTGATGACCTAGTTATGTACTAGTTTAATAGAGTGAACTTGTACGAAATTCCACTTGTCATTGTTTCAACCTTCGGCCCTAAAAATGGTATACAAAAAACTACACTCTGTTAAATTTCACTTACTTTTTACAAAGTTCAAATCCTATGCTCTTAGAGAAATTTATGATGCTTTTCCTTAGGTCACCTATTTGAGACTGAATTTTGGAGTATGAAAACTCCCTAATTTCTTTGGACCATATCTTAGAAATATGGTGAACCAAGATCTGAAATTTTTACAAGAATTTAACCAATATTTTGTCTCCATGTGGTTGAAATTTCAGCTTCCGAATCCTTTAATAAAAAAATTTATAACAAAAATTCCAAGATGTCCTGTTTGAAGTAGCGAAACCCTAGAATCCAAAGCTCTGATACCAAATGTTATGCAACTAGATAACAAAATGGAAGAAAAGACCGATCGACGACTTGAAAATTAGCCTCTTCGAGGGGGGAAATTCTTTTACATCACATGAATGAGAAATTCTTATATGATACAAATGACAAGATATCCTTGGTATATATAGGAGTCTAAGGGGTCACAATATAATTGGAGCCTACATAACAATAGTAATGTAAGGGCACAACACTAACAATATTGGGCTTCTATGGGGCACAAAAATAACAATTGGGGCTACACTAACAATAGCAATAAGGAGGCTACACTAGTAATATAGGGACTGAAGAATTTGAAATTATAGTACATAAGTAACATCAATTAATACTTGCCAATTAGTGACTTGATCAAGGACAACAGGTTTGAAAATAGATTAGATTGAAAAAATGTGACACATAGGAGTAAATCTAGTAGCTACATTAGCCAAAGTGTGAGTGGAAGCATTCATGGATCAAGTAATGGAAACGATATTAAATGTATTAAAAAATGAAATAAGATACCATACCTCTTATTGATACCTATTAGGTGCATAGATAGATAGTGATTGATATTCGGTACCCGATGAACAATTATCTCCGTGTTACCAAAAAATTTCAAACACTCTATCATCAAGTCAAAAGATTTTTTCCACCCCAAAATAAGTTCTTCATATTCTGCAATGTTGTTAGTATGGTCAAATTCTAATTGGTAGGAGATATGAGTTCTTTGTTTATGTAGATCAATCAGGATGCATATGATGTTAGATCCATCTTGCATTTTAAAACTATGAAAACGCAATGTCCAAATGTTATTATTTATTCCTAAGTCATTGGAACTATTTCTATTGACACCTAGTGTACAAATATCATAATCACCAGTTGTTGAGCACTGAAGGAGTTCATACTATGCATCAGATAGTAGAGGTAATGGCCAAGCTGTGCAGCAAACAAGGTCAATTTCTAGAAAAAAGTTTTCCAAGGTGGCATGCGTGAAACCGATGTGTGCATTGGGTCCTTCTAATTGTGTCGCCGTGTGTTTCCTATAAGATTATTTCTTTACTATTATCTAATTATCAATTTGTTTATAGGGTAGCTAGAGGTGACACGAATTCAAAGAATTTTTTTCCTAAAGATTTTATGACCAATCCCTACTCAACAACAAACTATATACTGTAGGTATGTCCACGACTATAATGTCCATCACTTGATGAAATTAGGGATTAGAGCTCATGAATCAAGAAATATTTAAGCTCACTTATGATCTTGACATTTGATTGATCCAACTAAATGATTTTGGCATTAGTCATTGCTATAACATCATTGGTTTTCTAGCACACAAAGTAGGGCATGGCATTGGAAGAGGCTCCAAAGTCAACCACACAATTTTGCACATTATGGTTAAAAAATTCAAAGGTTGGATTTTATACTTTGAATGAGCTTCGATACTATTAGCGTTGACAATATAATTGAAAACATTTGAGATGATTGATGTCATAGTAGTGTTTTCCCCCAAGGCTTCATGATTTATTGTAGGTTTCAACTAAGTAGGAGAGTGTTTACATGTTTTCATGAATAAATCTCTCTATTGAGGATGGTTACAAATGTAATAAAGGGATATGTTTTCCCCAATTGTCTTCATATACTCAATAAAATTATACTTGAGGGAGTCACTATATACAATAGTTGAGGCCTTCATGCTATTTGCAGAAGTGTTATGGGCCATTTTTATAGCATCAACCCAAAAGGCCTGCAAACTGGATCAATCAACATCCATGGACATTTTGTCATCCTTCCTTCACAAAACCCTAAACACCACTTCACCAAAAAGTCTGAGTTTTTGGGATAAATGGCTTAAAAACAATGTTTTTATCCCCAATGCTCCTTGCATGACTGGTCACTTGTGTTCAACACATGTTGTATGGTTGTTTACCAACATTGGTCAACACCTTTTTCTCCCATTTGCAGGTGTGCTAATTCTAGAAATTTGGGAAAAATAAAAAATATTTTCGAAGCTTCCTTTTCCAGAAGCTTCCAAGGTAGTTTTAACTATTTACCATGGATAGAGAACTCAAATTCCTTTCTAATCCTATATTGGAGAGCTTATCTCTTATCCCTTGAGCTCATCCTTCGAACATATGTGGATCTCAAGCCCATAATGGTAAATCCTAAACTACCACACTCATCCTGTAAATTTATTTCCTTCCATAGCATTAGTGTTGGCTTTTGGAGATTGGTAGTACCCTTATCCTGTTGCTTTGAGCCTAAATGAGTTACCATACTCATGCATTAGGATTGATGTTGACGTGTGATTTGTGTCAGGGAAGGAAAAGTCAACTTGGGGAGACACATACAAAGTCAACTACTATTTATGGTCGTAAAATCTCTCCTATATTTGTCAATATAAAGAGTATCTTGTTTTCCTATATTTGTTGTGTTAAGTTTGCACTCATGTATTTCAATGACATGTTGATTCATTAAGTAGAGATATTAGATTACACTACGTGGATGTTGTGGATCATTCACTTATTTTAGTCGTGTGTGCAAGTTCTAATTATAGCATTTGGAGCTAGAGTTGGAGTTTACAAGCAAGGAGGAAAATAATTCTTGTTACAGATTCCAGGTAGGATTCTTTCCCATACTCTAATTTCTCTAAGGAAAAATTTGAGCTTTTTTCTTTCGGTTGTTCTAGATCAGAGCACTAGATCTAGGGAATTCACCTTTGTTCACAATCATGAAAATTCCTCATAAAAAATTGGCAACCATACTGGGGATCGATTCTTCCCTTAGTGGTTTCCTTGACCTTAACATCTCTTTCACCTCTTAAAGCGATCTTGATCGAATCACTCAGACATTGATTGAACTCAGGAAAACATATTTTTGAGCTTGGTTGGGTTTCTTGTGTCGTTTTTTACCGAAACAACCCCAACTCGTTCCTTGTTCTGAGACAGAGCGCTTCAGCGCACATTTTCTTCTCTATGACTCTGCTGCAGTGCATTGGTTTTAGTTCTGCAACTGCGTTGATCCTATAGGATGCAAAAAATTGCATTCCTTTGCCTTACTCCTCATTCTGCTTGAGTTCAGAAAGTTTTCCTTGGGTCCCTGAGTTTGTCTCTATCTATGAAAATCTAATCCCTTGGGTGAAATTATGTATTTTTGCAAAACAAAACCCCCCATCAATCGCCCGGGGGGGTTGAATTTGAAAATTAACTTTTATATTACAATTAAAGTGTATGTGGTTTATTTTAGTCAGTGATAAATTTGCATTCATATGTTTCTTTGCATTTGAGAAATTAAAATAAAACAAAATAAACTGAATTGTTTGCATTGCATATAGGGATTTGATTTTGATTGGAATAGTGAAGTTGAGGAGATCGCTTGTTGCATCACTTGTTTGTTGCATTGTTGTTTGATTTCTTCTTCCCCTACTTAGTTAGGTCTTTCATTATTAAAAGGAAAATGAAAAGATTTCTTTTGTCATATTAGTTGTATCATAGGTGTGTTCAGGTGACGTTGATTTTTGAGCCTTGAAATCAAAACATTATTCAAGATAAAATCTAAAATTTACTCAATTAACATAAGGAGAATTTGAAACTTAATGACACACATAGAGGTCTAGGCTAGTGATTTGTTCCAACATCGTTAACTGTGGGAGTTGTTTTTTTTGTGAGTGTTACATTCCAGGGGTGATATCCAGTTCCACATACATAAGTGTATAGGATATTTCTCCACGTATCTTCAGGTATAGTGGATGGTGCTCCATGCATGACAAGTATATGGGAACGCTCTCATTGAACAGTACACATTAGACAATACTACCATGGACTACACTTCCACATAGCTCTGGGTATATTTTGGAAGCCCCCATTTGGTTTCTATCTCATCATAGGTAACCAAGTCAATTGCCTAGCACATTATGATACATCGAACACATCATTCTGGGAGATTGCCTGCCCGTATGTAAATCCTTGGTTCACTAATGTGGTATATTATAGTTCACAGTGGCTTGGTAAATATTTATGCCTAGTTACCCATTTGTTTTTTATATTGTGTTTTTAATTTCTAAAATCAATTAATTTACCGTGGAACAACATCCTTACCATGGGAAAACCCATTAGTGTGTTGGTTTGGGGTAGCATCGGATGTGCTCTAGCCCTGAAAATTGGTGGAGAGGCTAAAGCACATGAGATCTCCAATACCCATAAATGGTTTGGGCAGATTCTAAAAAGTTTGCAAGATATTAAAATAATTAAAATTTTTAATGGAGTTCCTAAGTCTAAACTTAGGGAAAATAAAATATTAATGTGAATTAATATAATACTGTGTTAGAAGGGTTCAAAAATCATGGATCAAGCCAAAGTTAATCTTAGGCGTTGATTATGGATTTAATCTCGGTCATTGAATTGTCAACGAGAAAAGTATAAGAGGAGGCTTGAGAGTCACATTAGGAGATTTTTGAGGTCTAAAATGGGCCTCCGAAGGAAATTATAAGATAATAGTGGAAATAATAAAATAAGATTAGATTACATCATCAAATTTTAGAGGGAAAAAAGATAAAACTATTTTTTTCAATTCGTATTTTCAACTTATTTCCTTATGGATTTACTCAAATTTCGAGCGGAAACACTCATTGGATGCCAAATTTGATTCCTCATCCAAAGAGCACCCATGTTGCATATTTTTAATGGACCCTGCTATAAGAAAAATGAGAAATACATGAAAAATGTGATTACAATCACGTTTTTTCATGTATTTTTCATTTTCTGTGTAGTAGGGTCCATCGAAAGTATGTAACAAGGGTACTCCTTAGATGAGGAATTAAATTTTCATCCAACGAGTACTCCTGCTCAAAATTTGAGTAAAAACTTAGGTAGATAAGTTGAAAATATGAGTTGAAAAAGTAGTTTTATTATTTTATTATTTTTTAATCTTTGTACTTTTTTACTCCAA